>CACKRE030001825.1:131700-150738 GCA_902602495.3 Ectocarpus sp. CCAP 1310/34 | reverse complement strand
CACGACGTGGGCGTGGCAGGCATACACCGGCTACTCGGCGCAATCCCGTCCGTGCAGAAGGCGGGGGTGGCCATCTGCGTTGCCGGAATGGACGGCGCGATGCCGGGGGTAGTGGCCGGGTTAGTCAAGTGCCCCGTCGTGGCTGTGCCTACCAGCGTCGGGTACGGAGCAGCTATGTCCGGCCTTGCCCCCCTGCTAACGATGCTCAACGCATGCGCGCCGGGGGTATCGGTGGTAAATATCGACAACGGGTTCGGGGCTGCCGCCTTCGCCGTGAAGCTGCTCAAGAGCAGCAAGGTCGTCACCGCGACGCCGGAAACGCAGCAATGACCATTGCTGTGAGGGCTTTGTTGGTTGACTTCTTTTTGCGTGTGCCGACGAGCTTTGGCGGAGGCGGAAAGCAGGATGGATAAGGAAGGCGGTAGGGTAGCAGTAGCCAACCCAATTGTTTCGTTGCCGATGGAGTCTTGCACTGGGGAAGAGCGTGTATTTCCAATGTTTTTGCCCAGGCGGTCCTCTTCCCGCAGGAGTTGCCCGTTCCACGGGGGCTGTTGGGCTCAGACGCGATTGTGTGCAGTTTTACAGCCCTGCATTGGCGTATCCTGATGTTTCGCTCCGATGTTTCGCTTCGTCTGGGCTTGTATGTATGTCGGATTTTCAGGATTTTACGTCTTTGCCTGTTTGGCGGTACAAGCTCTTTCCGTCCTTGAATGCAAGGGTGTGCAAGGGGGGGGGTGGTAGGGAGCTGGTCTTACGCTGCATTTCCTCAGTATGATGCCTTTGCGTTGTGACGATGTCATTTTTTCGTGGTGCCCGAGTGCTGAGCACGGACAGGGTTCAGATGTGTTTCTCGTATCTCTTCTAACGTCGTGCAAGCTGCCTGGGATATCGCACCCTATCGAACATCGGTGGCAAATCGTGAATTATCGGCTAGCAGCTGCAATTCCGCGGTCCCAACGGATGTGGTGCTTCGATGTAAGTATTGATTCACGCAACATGTCGCGTCTGCATTCGAACGGTTGTAGCAATACGCGCTACCGTGAGTGGATGGAGTGCGTCTGGATTCAGCGTCAATATGTTGTGTTTGAGGAGCCGACGGATGAATTGCGGCTGTTCTACGAACTCTACGAACACGTGCCTTTCTTGGTTCGACGTGATTTTTTGCAGCCTACCCTTGTTCGTGAAGCATGTGTCTTTCGGCGTGACGAACCCCACGTCCTATGGGGCGTCCCAAAAGTCTAAAGCCAATAAATTGCTGGCCTGTACTCGAGGGTTTTGAATTTTCCACGACTTCTGGTCTTCCTTGGAAAAGCGAGTTTTGATTGCGAAGGGGGTACGACTTGTCCCTCTCGGTGTTAATCGAACGGCGTGATCATATGACACTGCTGTTTCTGGGGGTTATCACCATGTCTTGCCTCGTAGTCTCCAATTCTGGAAACATGATGTCCTTGCCGATAGGAGTCCATCCGAAGCAGAACCACGAAAAATCGGATTATCAGCAGTGGTTCTCGTGCTGACTCCAGCTTGAATGTTGGATGATGCCCCAGTGGCCGTCGCGCTAGCCAGCACCGCCGACGACGTGGCGAGTGCCGAAGACAACCCTGCAACCGTTGTGCACGAAATCCAAAACCACTTTTGAGGTGGCACGACCCCTGGTCTCTCTGCACGTCGGGTAGCTAGGCCTATGCTACCCCAGTTGCTACCGCATTGAGTTGAGACCAGGACAGGCCTGAGGTAGAGCCGGAAACGACAACGGTATGGGTCCCCAGTAGACATCGAGGATACCGCAACAACTGATAGCGGAGTGTGGCAACCCCACGCGCTTCGTAGAGGGTACACGAGCTATCGAGGTCCTGGAAGGCGTTCCCAACAGATCTTTTCTCCTCTTGCACGTTCCGCGTCGCCCCAGACATTTCCTACATCGCCGAACGACCGTATGATGACGACAACGCGGGCAAATACTGACCACCTGACGAGCAGCTGAAGTTCGTCTGGCCAAAAGCTGTCGGTGTTGTCCCAAAACGACCAGAATGACGGTACTGAAGCCCTTTCCATTTGAAACCCAGGCCGCCGCAAGTAGTCTGTGGCTACCACTGGTCGTGTTGACAAAGTACAAGACAATGAATCCCTTCCTGGGAGCACTACGGAAGGGATACAAAAGAGCGATGCGATCTCAAAGTTTACCTTCCTCTTCGCTCTCGTACGGGGGGTTTGCTCCCTTTCATTATCAACGCCACTGCGCCCTTCAGCCCTTCAGCCTTGGCCCCACGACCACCTTCAACGTCATCGGCACTAGACCCACTGCCACCACTATCATCACCTTCGTTGTTTCCATCGCCCCACGAAACTTCGCTGCCAAGGCCACGCTCGTGGTACTCCGCAACACCCGCCTCGTCCTGCTTCTTTTCCTCTTCCTCATCCTCCTCCTCGTCGTTGTCATCCTCCTCCCGCTCCTCTCCGTCGTCCACTTTTACCTCCCCCGCCTCCGTTTGAGCAGCCTCTTTTCTACCCTCCAACGCTTTGCCCTTCTTCCTCTCTTTCCCCAACTCTTTGCTCACCCCCTTCTTCATGTGAAACGATGGAAGTTCAAGTGAAACGTTAAGCGCGCTCGTTGCGGGTAAGGATGGAGGTGTTGATGGCGATGGTGGTGCACTTAATGACTCTGCAGCCGACACTACCGGCTGCTGCAGAGGCTGTTGTAGCGGCTGCTGTAGAGGCTGCTGTAGAACTCTCTCCGAAAAATCGTTTTGCAGCAGGTGGAAGCGCGCCGCGCCATCAGGGCCTCCCTCAACCGCCCTCTCTAGGTGCGCGATGTCGACTGACCGCCGCATGCCAAATGATTGTTGTTTGCGAATGGCGGGGGGGCAGCGGTCATGAGGAGTAGAGAGATCAAGTTTCCCGCCTCCCACTTCCAGCAAGTCACATCAAACGATGGCCACCGGGTGCGGGCCCGGAGCGTTCAACCGTGTCCTCGTCATTTCTTCTTCCGTACACGACGTACTAATTTTTCGATTCGAAAATGCTCTTCCTATGTTCATGGGCATTCTACTGTATTGATGACACTTGTACCAGCTGCTCATGTAGTGGACAAGATATGACGTGTAGCAATATTGCATTGATAGCGAGGCATACCCCATGATATGAAAAACCTCATCAATGTCATGAGAGGCTGTGTCTAGGTCCGTGCTGGCTCGCTGGCACAACGACGACGACGACGACGACGACGATGACGACGATGACGACGACGACAGCATCTATCATTCTCGTGTGCTATGGCAAACTCACTCAGTTGTACGAGGCCGTGCTGTCGGCAAACGTCGCAAAAAGTGTCCTGCATCAGACGGCGTCCAGGACATCGATCGTCATGCCCGTAGTGCCGTCGGTGGGACCCAGCAAATTTATGCAATGGGAGGGGGCGAGTGAGGACACCCCAATCGACGTTTACGCCGTTCCACAGCCACAAATCATGCGAAAATTTCAGCCTACCGTCTTCCACGAATTGGTCTAGGAATGTTTCCTGTTTCGAAGCAACGTCTATACAATTGTTTCTCGGAATTTGCCGCCAAGCAGCGAACGGGGACTACCTGTTCTGAACGTCAATACAGTAGCACAAAACATTTGATGCGATGATCATGATACCGCCAGGGTTGACAATTGCTGAAGTGCACGGCATCAGCAATGACAGCATTAACGCAGCAAGAACATCCAAGAACACAATCAGCAATAACAACAACAACGGCGATCACAACAAAGGCAGCAAACAGCTGTCTACATTTTGTCATCCTACCTTCTCGATAGCGTAAGTGCCTTCTTTACCGGCAGTTTGCGCTTCCCGGAACATGCGCAATGTTCGCCTCTCGCTGAAGTGGGGAGCGGCCCTATCAAGGCAAGAGGGAACCGATAGTTCGTCCCAGGATCGAGACAAACGAATAATCAGGTACAATGGAAGGCGTAGAGACGTGCATAACAGCAGACGGCACAAATAGGCGTCGAAGTAGGGAGGGAGGGAGACACACAATATTGTCTGCACGCAAGAAGAGTCGCTGTTCGAGTATCATCGGAGCTCAAGGACGAGTGCCGAGAACACCAAGCAGATGTTACGACGGGATTTTGTTACAGTGGTTTGCGTAGCATCTTGGCCCTGCACCCCGTGTCTATACCGGCTACAGCCATACAGTACCCCGACGAAGAACGGGCTGCGAGGCCCGATGGGCACGGGAAGACAGATTCACCTTGTATTTTTTATGTCGGGATTGATAGAGTATGTAACACAACCAGAAAGAAACAACGCCGGCCAAGAGATACCACCGAAACGGAACCACCTCTAATATTTCCGTCCCATCAACAAAGGCCGGCTAAACATTAGTCAGAAGAGTAGTCCGCGTCTTCGCTAGTTGGGTTGGTGTAAAGTTCAGCACGACAAGTGGTCGCAGCATCGGCCGTGGCGAGCATCGGGAGGAAGCGCTAGCAAGAACAGGAGAGAGGAACCTAAAACAAGTCGATCTCGGGATCGGCAGTGGTATGCATACGTCAGTTGAACGCTCCAGCCCAACCAAAGAAAAGGGCGGCATCAGCGGTGGTAGGTTATATCCAGCCGTCGTACCTGAGGACAATCCGGTTGAACTCTTCGAAGCTCAGCACACCGTCCCCGTTCTCATCCCCGTCGGTGAAGAGCACCTTCAGCCGGTGCTCGATAGAGTTCTGCCTTAACAGCATCACCTCCATCACCAGCTCAACGACCTAGCATTCGGTTTTAGAATGGCGACAAGGCGCATTTGCATCATTTTGTTATTTTTGTCGGTGTTCCTGTGTTACTCCGTCGCTCACTGCGAGGTCAAGCCAAACATTTCAAGGGTGTGTTGGGTACGGTACGGGAACGTTGGGTATGGGTACGGGTACTGCACCCAACGTACCCAGAATATAGGTACGGGTACGATTCCCGTACCCGTACCCAAACGTGTGTTGGGTAGGGTACGGGTACGTTGGGTGTGGGTACGGGTACTGTACCCAACGTACACAGAATATAGGTACGGGTACGGGTCCTGTACCCAACGTACCCAGAGTTTGGGTGCGGGTACGGGAGTCGTACCCAACGTAAGCAAATTTTGGGTATGGATACGAGAGTCGTACCCAATGTACCCGGGTAACCCGGGTAGATGATGCGTNTTGGGTGTGGGTACGGGTACTGTACCCAACGTACACAGAATATAGGTACGGGTACGGGTCCTGTACCCAACGTACCCAGAGTTTGGGTGCGGGTACGGGAGTCGTACCCAACGTAAGCAAATTTTGGGTATGGATACGAGAGTCGTACCCAATGTACCCGGGTAACCCGGGTAGATGATGCGTGGGTATGCGTATTTTGGGTATGCGTACGCGTGTGGTACCCATATTTTGGGTACGTTGGGTACGGGTACGAGAGTCATACCCAACGTACCCAAACGTTGGGTACGGGTATATACCCGACAAATACCCAAATTGTACCCGGGTATGTACCTTACCCAACACACCCTTGAAACGTTTCCCCACGGGCATAGAAAGGACTGTCTGCAATGGTTGCCTCCAAAAAGACACGGGTGTTTCTTCCTCTCAATCGCAGCTCTCGTGTCATCGAACGCCCCACCTCCCTTTACGCAATATGGGTAGGACGCTTTTCAAACACCTCATCTGCCCCCATGACCTTTTGGCAGGATTTGTACAAGGCTATCCGTTCCTGGTCCATGTCAAAACAGCAGCATCCATCTAACACACCCCTTTCCAACGCGAACACCACCGCAAAAACGACGAGAAGTAGTGGCACGTGTCAGCAGATACCATCCGTTTTACTCTCGCAAGCCACGACACGTCCTCACTCGATCCATGTCGATGATTATGCGGGCGTCGTGCAGGGCAGCGTCCCCGGTGACCACACCGCCTACGCCGCAGCCCTCCTCGTAGTAGCCACGGATGCCGCCCATCGTCTCCGTGACGCCGGACCCGCCTATCCCAGCGCCTGAAGCGCTCTCGCTTGACTCCACGGCGGCGATGGTCTTGCGCATGGCGGAGCGGATGAACGAATGGCTCGCCTGGCCGCATACACAAACTTGGATTCAGCCGCCAACAACTTGGAAATTTTCGCTGTATTCAATTATCCCGCGGATCCTCCGTTCGGGGCGTTCTATGTTTGATGCCGATTGTGGGTTTTTGAGATTCTCAACCATTCGACGACCTATTTCTCATTGGCTGGTAGGCGGTGACTTATGGAGTCAGGGCTACATTGGTCCCACACGCGTTACGGTCCGGGACGACAATGACTGTGCGATTTTGCGTCGCTCGTTCTCGATATGGATGATGCGGTGGAATCATTCTTGCGTGTCCCCTTAGAATGATCGGATCGCGTACAGCGTGCACAACACGTTCCCCACGTGTGAGAGACAATGTCGACATTCACCTACGGCGCGTTGTGGCAAGCGTACCGGGGTCTATTCTTCGCAAGGGTGCAGGACACCAAGGTGCCTTCTCAAGATGCCCCGAAGTGATATTTCCCACCAGAAAAAGCACGTGGTCGGTGGTGTGGTGCAGACAGAGGATGTCTCCAGAGCCTTTGAGCACGAAACGACTACAGACGCGCGTGCTAGAACGTCTAAGCGGTAGGTAGGCCCCACGGTGGCACAAAACCAGCAGCTGATCGTCCGGATCCAAGACCGAGATCACCCTATTCTCTAACGTAGGCCAGGCGGGGCAAGCGCACCTCGACTCCAGTGATATGACCTCTCGACGTCAGTAGAGCCGCGGTTTTCTCGATGGACCTCATGTAGGCGTGTCTCTTAGCCGGGGGGCACCAGTGCAGGACTACAGTCAGGACACGAACGGCCATCTCCATCGAAACCTGCAGCATTGGTGTGTGTGTGTGTTTGTGTGTGTGTGTGCATTTTCGTGAGCAAATGGGATGTCACCGACCCCAACATAGTCCCCTATTGATGTTTCACTCCTTGTTACAATTGCAGAGACTGGGCATTGCTCTACAATTAGGGCGTCCTCACGCAAACCCATTAAACAGAACAGAGGAAGGAAAGCCCAGTCCTACTGCCCTGATGTTCCGACCTCCAAAGACCTACGTAGAGCCTAGTGCGCGACCCAAGCAATCTGTATGTATGCGGACGCAAACCCACCCAAAAAGTGCAGTTGTCTTCGGTGAGGACGTGCTTCGGGAGGTCGATAGCCGGTACCTCGCCCTCCCCGGCGACGGCCTTGTCGTGTCCCTCTTCGGACAAGCCAGACGGGTATTCTCTCTTGTTGCCCGATTCCTTGTCCTTCCTCGCGCCGCCGTGCTGTCCGCCGTGACTCGCGCTGCTCCCGCTTGGCTGCTTGGGCGCCTTGTGCTTGTGCTTGTGCTTGCCCTTGCCGGGTGTGGGGAACACGCTCTTGTTGCGGTCGGCGAGGCCCCCGGCCGTACCGGAACCCCGGCGGTTGTGAATGCCGGTCGAAGTCGATGCTTTCGTCGTCGTTGCTGGTGTTGCGGTCCCCGAGTGGTTGCTGTGGCTCTTGCCTGCGGCGGTGTCTCCCGAACCCGATCCACCGACCGGCGGGCGTGACTCGCCATGGCCGGTCGCGGTTGGGGCTACCCGCGTGTGCTGGGCCGTTTCTTCTCTCGCCGACGGATCGTGTGGGTCGGTCGTGTCAATCGTGTTACAACCGTGCGCGGAGTTGGGGTTGGCATCGAGACGAGTCGAGGCAGAAGCGGCGGAGGCGTCCGGTTGGCAGTCCACCGCCGTCTCCAGGTCGTTGATCGGAACGACTGCTGCGGACTCGTTTGACGAAACTTCTGTCCCAGCTTCTTTGAATGCGATTGCCGCGGCCTCCTGCATCTGCCAACGAGAGGCGGCGCTGCACCACAGTAAGAAAATAAGAAAAGGGGATGACTTCTGAAGGGAAGAAAAATCAGATCTGGAGTGAAGGGACGGCCGAGCCGAAGCAGGCGATATGCATTTCATTCTCGAAATGTCTCCTTGTAAAGGTGTAAGCAGCCTCGACCAAACCCATTGTCCAGCAGGGTTTCCTCAACACTCACTGTAAAGACTCCAACACATCCCTTCGACTGGGGCATATTCTGGAACGGCGGAACATTCTGAAAATGTATGTACATTGTCCGAGAGGGTGACCAACGATAGCCACTTCACAGGCGTATTGTCTTCACAACTCTATGAACTATCGTATCACCCTGCCGGGTACAATAACATGTTACGTCAGCCTTGTGATGAAAGAAACAACTCACGGTCACTTCACCTACGACAGAGGAGACGGCGAGGGTGCTGTAAAACATGTGAGAGGGTATGGTATGCCACACACAGAAGGGCAGTGTTTAGGAGAGCCGTTTGTTGCTGTTGTACCCGCGGCTGATTTCTTGTGCCTCTGCCTGATCGTTGGGACATTGGTGACGATGAGGCTCGTGCTTTTCGAATCTCCACGACCGACTATGGTACAGCTGGCGACTAGTCAAGCTTCTATCCCCTTTCTGTGAACAATGTTCTAAACTGGTAATGCTGATGATGAGAACAGCAGGCAAAACGCCGCAGAAAGCAAGGGCAACGCCGACAAGGGTGCTGAGGAAGCAAAAGCTCTTTTTTCGACCCCACCGTTAGATTCTGGTGTTCTCCAGCATTTCCAAAACCATGGCCTTGCCACGTTACGTGCGGCAAACGGGCCATTTTAGCGATCATCAACGTCGATCTTTGAGGATCTTCATCACCTCATAAAGCGCTGGCGCATCCTCTCGCGGTGCAGAGCCTTCAAGTCTACCTTAGACCTCTTGAGCAAAATCCGCCTTGTGAAAAAAGTGTTGTGGTGAAGTTTGGCATGGGCCGTGCCCGCGGAGACATGGATGGACACGTTGCAGCATTTCAGCACACGACCGAACAAAGCCCCGGCAAGAAACAGGGCAGCGAACCACCACCATCAGGATGATGCATTGGGCAGGAGCCGCACAACAACAGCACATATCAACGGCGACAACAACGTTCGGCGTGACGAATACCAAACTACAGGGGGTAAACCGATGTGCAGCGAGAGATGCTGTGGAAGGGTAATGCAATAATAAGACATCAGCGGTCCATGCCTAGCTCATTCAGGATTTCCTTGACTTTTCTCTCCTGGGGCACTTTGAATCGCGCACCCGTCGGCCACTTTCAAGACAATATCCCTGGCGACGTCCAACTCAAAGCTGCCTCAAACCATAGCCCCACGGCCGTTGAAAAGGAGAACAGGAACAGCAGTAGAGAGTACGACACACTACTAGTCCTACCCGGCCCCAATAAGCCAACCTGGTGAATAGCAAAACAGGAATGTAGGCGGGACCTAGCGGGGTCCTGTGCGGCTGTACCTCCTGCTCCAACAGCTCCTCTTCCCGCATGAAGTGCTCCATCTTGTCCTGCAATCAATCCAGAGAATAGCATCCAATCACCACGATTGCCTCCAAAACGTAGTTCCGTGGGGTTAGGGGTCCTTGGCCAGAGAGCCATTGCAGTCGACACTGATGGAAAAACGAACGGGAAAATAAACTGACGGTGCGCCACCAAAGACATCTCCAGACATGGGTACTGCTGTTGCAGGGTGGCACTTGTCAACTGAATCCGTGCGCAAGAAGAAGCGGTCACATCGAACAGGAAGCCAGGTGGTCACACGCGTACACTGCTGTAGGCCTGCAATGCGCACCTTGAGGTTCTTCCCTTTGGAGTCGTGATCATGACCGGGCGCGCTTTGTGTGTAGCCGTGGGCGTCAACGGTACTGTTGGTGCTGTTGTAGTCGTTGAGGAGGTCCATAAGGCGAGCGAAGGTATGCACCGTTGCTGTCTTCTTGTAGTGTGTCTTGAGCTGCGAACGAGAGAGCGTCATCGAAAAAGACCTTTCAGCCATCAACAGGGGAATACATCATCATCGCATCGGCGGGCCATATCCCTTCAGACGCGCCGTTCGTTTAGACGCTGAACACTTGGGACTACAGAAACGATGAAGAGATTCATCGAAAATATCCCGTTCTCCTGACATTCCTGTCTGTTGGCAAGATGTCAATATATCCAATCAACACACGGTGAACATTGTGCGGGCTACGTGTGTCCGGCTTGCGCGTGCGCGTCTCCGGCTTGCGCATGCACCGATATTTTTCTCAGGCCTACATCGCCTTCCCCGTTGCAGGCTAGGTTTTGAGCAGCCTTCGGCAGGACGCCGGTTACACGTTGCCATTGATCTCGACGAGAGGCTACAGGCCCAAGACTGGAAGGACCTGCTCTGTGCGTCGACGACACAACACCTTGTGGTTTGGAATGGCCTCGTCCAAGCGGCTGTTTGTTTACTGAGGTGATTAGGACTTTCCGAGACAACACGGATGGTCGTTTACTGTTGCAGCAGCATCGATTCGGTGTGGAACATCTAGACTAACCTAGTGTACTGTACATTCATACCGAGACCAAGAAGATGTAGAGCTGTAACTCTGCGTCCTGACGAAGGCCATGCCGGCGGAGGAACAGCTCCATCATGAAGTCGTTCTGCGCCAGGAGAAAGTTAAGGGCTTGGGTGAGGGTCAGGTTATGAATGCACGATGACCCGGAATGATCTAGGAGCTTCAATAGGGTTGAAGCCTGGGGCCAGCTGGGGTCGTGAGGCTGTCGGCAGTAGTGCGAGACGATGAACGGTGAACCGACGAAACAAGGGTTACCAGTGGAGCTTCGAGATTTGTCCTAGCTTCAGCCTGGTGAAATAACGAGGATGGCGCGAACGACTAAGGTGAAGCTGAACAAGTTGCACGTCCGTGTGGACTTGCGCCATGGACTATGATAGAGCCACGCAAGACAACTTGCGGGCCGCTACTGGAGAGAAAATGCGTAGCGCACGCGTATTTATGCCGTAGGCATTTTGTTGGCTGCATACATGGTAACAGTATGAGGGGTTCCTGTCCTTCATACACAAGCGATGTGATTCCAATGGTCGTTCTTTTGATAGCTCTCACCTGTTTTCTTTTGATAACGACTGCTGAACGACTAGATATTATCACAATGGACCCGAACCCTTTGGCGGTGTGTACCGCAGGGGACTTTAGTGTGTACACTAACACCGGGTCGTAGATCCGCTGTAGAGATGGCGCGACAGGGAGATTGTGCGAGCGGCGGTCACATATGGGGCTACAACTCGAGTACGCCACCACCTGTGTCCACCGCTACTGTAGCACAATCTCCCTCAAGTGCGGGCGTGCATTCTCTACTGAAGATCTACCATCCGGTGTTAGTGTACACACTACAAGTCCCCTGCGGTACATGCCACCGTGGAATTCGGGTCGATTTACGACGGTGTCATGTCGGACATTTCATACCATATTTTGTGTTGGCTGCCCTTCTTGCTCGTCGATCGTATCGATGCGCTCCCTCTCGTCCAGGATCAGCCAGATCTCTCTGCCAACGTAGGGCAGATATCCAAGCATGTATTTCACAGATAGACACGATATCCAGGGCGGCGGTAGAATCGTGCGAAGACAACTGTCTTTGAACAAAAATGAATCCACACTAAAATCAATTGCGACACAATAGAATGCTTAGAACGAAAAACCGACAGAAGGAGGATGAGAATCCTCCCTCATCCTAGACACGTTGCCTCCGCAATCATAATTGGTTGCTAAATCAAGCTGTCGGTAATCCCGTAGTAAGTCGTTAAGCTCTTAGGAAATGAAGTGAAAGACGTGCCCCCCCTCCCTACCTCACGCGTCTGTTCCTAGTCTTTATTGCTTGCCTGGTAAGCCATCGGAGTGGCTTTATCGGCAGAGCCACCGCAGTCTTAGGTAGGTGGCACATGAATTCAACGAGCACGTTCGGCATGGCCCAGTTCTTGTCCAGGTTGCCTCTGTTCCTCTTGTTCTGCCTCTCCTGATGCATCAACGTGGGGTCCTCCTGCGAATACGTCGTTATGCTTTTTGGCTACCGTTTGTATTCACTGTAAGCCCGATTTCTCAGGCTCGGGAATACGTACGCAGGCCTCTGGCCCCAAACCCTGTGGCTACGGGAAAAGCAGCCCAGGAAGTATGCATGGGCTCGTGGCTTCCTGGACTCGGACGAAACAAACGACAACGCATATCATCGCAAACACGACCAGTTGTCCTACCAGCAGAATAACTTGGCTCGAAACCATCCCCTTCACGATCAAAAACACGTCGTTTAGGAATATGCCAGGGTCGCACTACCATAAATGATACCTGTTGGGGTCAGTCGTGGCAGGTCGCATTTCGAATATGACAGTTCGACGGGCACCAGAATGATGCGAAGAGGTGCGTTACTACACTTAGGGATAACAGATGTGCACGGAAGATACCTGGCACCTCCAACGGCGTAGCGCCTGGCGGGCCTCGACCTGAGGTGGTGCTCGCGAGCGATGCCCCTTAGAACGGGATCGGTGTATTGAAGCTTAATAGTAGAGAAGCAAAACCCCAACCCGTCTACGACAGACGCTATTCAGTTCTTCTTACCTGTGCCCGGTCCTTGAAGGCCGCCAGCTTCCTGCTCTTTTTCTCCCCCTTCACCACAGTGGTGAACGGGCCGAGCCCGTGACAAGATGGACACGACGCGAATCGCCGGAGCGCTTGCCACCGTATTCGCTGCAGCATGTTCCTGCAGGTAGTGGATATGCGTAGGAAACAATGAACAACTATGTTATCAATGCAATGAAGCTCTGGTGCCTCACAGGTGGAATAGTTTCACCGCAACCCCGTCTGCTGAGCTGCGCCGTCGTGCTCTCCTTTCGAAAGACCCAAGTACCCTGTGCGGGCCCGAATGAGATGTAATTTTACCACGGTTTGGAGAGTTCAGCTATGTACGCTCAGCTGGAGAACAACCAGATCCCAAGCTCATCTTATATTGATTTTGGTACATACGCGAAACGCTGGCCAATAACGATTGTGGTACCCGCTCGCTCGCGGCAGAACAGCACACGAGAAGTGATCATGGTCAAGCCCAAGAAGAGAATTAATCAAGGGAGAGGATAAGAACACGTAATGTTGTCCTGGTAGTATAATAGCACTGCTGCAAAGGTTGCTGGAGGCTAATGCTTCTAGGGAGTGCGCCGGGGGCATTGGCCAAAGGAATTATGTGTGCATACGTCGACAAACGACAAGGGCGTCAGTCATTCACCTGGAGACGTTTCGTGTGAGTCCGTCCTGGTAGTCCCACAGGCCGTCGTCGTTGGCCATTGTCTGGCAAAAACTCTCGCTGGACTCCTTGATCAGTTTATATTTTCTATGTAGGGTAACGTCGGGGGATACCGAAGGGGCAGTCTTTGGGCTTGTTCTAAGGGGTCACAGCGAAAGTGCACGAGGATTGGTTGCCACTTGATGCATCTCAAGTCCCCCACCCCACCCTTGCCTGAGATGTGTGCCTGTTCGCCCAATCTCGACAACAAGCAACGAAAAATATGGCTTGGATAAACACGGCCCCTCTTGAGTAGACTCACGTTTCGTCCACCCTGTAAATATGTCTGTTCATGGCCGCCGCCCTTTCGACCTTGGCCACGAGGTGCTCCATGGACCGCACGCCCATCTCGGATCTCGTCGCCTCCACCTCCACCTCCTTGAAGCGCGTGCGAAGTGCCTGTTCTTCTTGCTGCCGCAAGCGGACCAAAAATAAAACCACGAAGGCTTATCATGGTGGAGTGTGCATTGGCATCGTCGGTACACTCGGCCTGCTTGCCACATTGTGGTTTAGCCCAACCAAAACGCGAAAGGATCTACTTGACTCTGTTTCTAGACAACCATGGAGTATCCCAACCCTTTATCTCTGTGGGCAATTAGAGACTCTTCAGCATCATGTCATCCGGTGTTCCGTTCATGACCGTGCGTTGCCGGTGCGTGAGTCCACCCGACGGTGCGTGTTCACCGCCTTCACCTTCATCTCGTTCAAAAACTCGGCTTTCTTGTGCTCGGCGGCGAAGTGTTCCCGTCTTGTGACGTTTTCCATCCTCGCGTGGCTTTCCACTTCTGCAGAAAGACTGGTCAGCTGGGCCTCCTGAGTGGCAACCTTCAAGAAATATAAACCGGGCGACGCAGGATGGCAATAAAAATGTCAAGTGGATGGGATCAAATGCTGGGCACTTCCTTACCATGGGGGAAGAGTAAATTTGCTATCACGACAGAATTGGGAGGAAGATACAGCTCAGTTCCTCGCCTCGCGAGCAGAGTATCAACTGCCAACGCACAGCACAGCCGGCAAAAACTGCAAATATCATCTCGTGCATCGAGTGGCAACAACATCAGTTCCTTACAACAGCGCTCTCTTTAGCCGGGCCTCCTATTCCGCCATAGTGCAATACCTCCGTATCTAAGGCCTTCTTGACCGCCAGCAGCGCCTCGAGCTGTATGGAATGCACCCCGGCCTCGTCCTTTAAGGCAGCCTCCGACTTATGTGCGCGTGCCAGCTCCCTCTGCAGCGACAGTTTCTCTGCTCGAAATGCCTAGAGTCAAACGCGCAGACGCAAGTAGCAATCAACCATCAAGAGTCTCATCCACCGATACAGAGAACCTGCCTGCCTCACACAGAGAACCTGCTTGCCTCATCCAACTCGACGAATTCGACCTTTCTTCTTCGTCGGCAACAACAATTTTTCCAACCAAGAGGTCATGTTGATAGGTTCCATAGAAGTTGCCGAAATTACCTTGGCCTTCTCGCGCTGTAGTCGGAGCAACTCTGCCAGCATCTCCTCAAACAGCCGAAGGTATTCCTGCTGCGCAAGCCGAAGAGTGTTGGCCCTACTCCCTCTCACGGCATATTCGACACCCTCATCTCCAGTTGACGAGCCCGAGGCCATCCCTCGACCCGACATGGCGATCAGCGAGGTGGACAGAGACTTGAGCCTAGAAATTACCTCCTTGACTTTAGGGTTGCGGCGAAGCCGGGCTAGTTGGTGCTCCCCAGAATCTTCAAGCAGTGATTCCTCTGACCTTTCCCCTTCTGAACCGTTGTCGGTGCTACCTCCTCCCGGAAACTTTCCTGTGACCTCACAAATGCGGTGCAACAGGTGTCCCTCAAAGTGGATGTTCTCGGCAGTAGGTACGGGAGTCTTGTCACCGGCATTACTGCTTCCGTGACGGTAACGCCTCCCGTCTCCTTGTCGCTTCCTCTGTTCCTTCCTCCTCTCGTTTTTGTCCATCACGGCGGACCCATGCCCGAGACTAGCCGTTGTGGAACAACAACTCGACCCGTCATCGTCATCGTCATCAGATCCTCTGTGGTCGGTTTGACCGGTGCTCAAAGAGCCATAAGACCGCACAGACTCTATCACCCCATGCTGCTGCTGGTGCAGATGGTCGCTCTGATAACTTTGGTGGTGGGCTTGTGCGACGTCGTTTCCATGGCTATCGTCACCTTGAGCGGGCCAAACTGCTGTACTCGCCATATCTCGGGCGGGTAGAAAATCGAAATTGCCAGCTGAATCGGCTAGGACCGGGCCAAACCTGCCGCGAAAAAATCAATTTTATGGCAAACCAGCGAAATTGGGGTGATAAAGCGTCGATAAAATCAAGGTAATGCATGACGGTGAGGTCGAGTCGCGGGTATGGTATACGATTCAGTCAAAGTTCCAACAATACGCTCGATAGACAGCGTTGACCGATACTTACCTTCTGCTTTCCATAGAACCGTGGGTATTCGAACCGTGGCAAAACTCTGGATGTAAACTTGAGGAGCATGTCGAAGACGAACTCAAGTCAACGAAGTCATCTTTTGCCTCCGAGCCCGACGCCCCAGCTGCGGGGTGTTTCTGCTGGGCCATTCTCCCGTCGATTTTCAGGAGCGCCAATTTCTCGGCGGAAATCTGTCCGATCTTGATCCTTCGTGCTTCAACCTTTTCGACAGCCGAGCATAAGTATGTCGGTTATGTTTGTTTACTTGTCTTGCGGACTGCATTGCTGCAACACCTCACACACCAAGAGGTTTTTTATCAAAGAACGAGGATACTGCATGAGGCCTCGATGAATACCTGCAAGACCACAAGGGCATTTGGGGCCGATATTAGTCTTGGTCGCAATGTACGCTGCTGTCAAGAGAAGAAGAAGGAGAGGCGCCGGTATTTCGAAAACAGGGATTTCCGACTACCGTTGTAAAGAGTTCGTGACAGTGACCGATTGCCACCATATGTGCTGTGAAAATCACGTTGAAGGTGTGCACCACTGATGCCGCACACTGTTCATGGGTCTGCGAACATTGGTTTCGGATACATGTGCTCTATGATTTGGTGTCACGCAGATTGGTAAGATTGCCGTTTGGTAGGGGACACCGCGATGATTCACGGGGCCCCTCCTTGCTGTTGGAACTACGCTGTTGTGTACTCCCTCTTTCGTCCGTGTGAAGGACGGTCGTCTACCTCTCGTGAAGTTCGTACATCACCAAAACAGTCTCACCCGATAAGCATGTGGCGTAGGCCGCAAACACTCTAGAGTTTGCCCCTCGAGGGAAGCCACATCGGGATGAGCTCTACCGGAGATGAGGTGCCCACTGCTCCGAGCGGAGAACAGATCCGCCCGCCGGTGCAGGAGGGCCGCCATGCGGAGCTTGCAAGTTTGCAACTGCAGATTTCGCAATTGGCGGCCCTGGTGGAGGAGTCGATAAAGAATAAGGACCCTGGCAGCGTCGTGGCGGATGCACCCAGTAGGTGCGGCTGGGTTGCCGCCCCCGGAGGCCAAGAGCCCGTGCAGCAGCACGGCGGATGCGGGGGATTTCTCCAGCAGCAAGCAAGAGACGGTGGACAAGGGACACGGCGGCTGCTGGAAGGCGGCTGGGCCAGCAGATCGAGAGTGAATCCCGTGAGACCAGCCGGAGTGGGCGCGGGCACAGGACCGGACTACGGGGAAGCGAGGGGGTTAAACCCCCCCAGGTGAGATACCCGTGATTCGAGGAAATGGAGAATTCCTCGACGGCTACAGCAGTAGCCACATGAAGAGAGTAGCAGTCGTGGAGAAAGCCGCTTATCCAAGCGGCCAAGACTGTAGGACTGGACGTACAATTGATCGGCAACAACGAGAGACATGTACCCGTCGGCAACCCAAACGTGCCAAGCTCGGAGCTGTACCGCCTCGAATACACGAGCGACGAGGTCTAGAGGGGTCTCCAAGCGTTTCATTTTGTGACCACTGCCATCGTTAGAGATGCCGAGAAGGCGATCGTGAACACATGGCGAGACGGCAAAACAGATCCTCGCGGAACTCGACAAAATCTACGATCCGGAATCGCAGGGCTCGAACCAAGCCCTCATGAAGCAAATGTTCAACTTCACGATTCTCACACATACCAGCAGAACCCCATCGAGCACCTATACTCGCTCGAGCTGCTGTACTCACGCCTACGCGAAAAAGGGCTCAACGCTGGAGCACCCTTTGTACTCGTCCACTTCGTTGATTCCCTCCCACCCGAATACCAACAAGGGAAGCTCCTGTTGGAGACAGCAACGGCGCTGGATAGGGCCGAGATCGTCAGGATCGTGAGCACGGTGCACGCGAGCCTCCCGGAGGGGAGGAAGGCCTCAAAGGGCCAGCGGAGGGCGGAGCATGCTCTCCTCGCGAGCGACGGTAGCGGCGGAGGAGGAGCGCCGGGCCGCGGCAACAGCGGCCGCCGCAAGGGTGGCGGCGGCGGCGGCGGCGGCGGCGGCGGCGGCGGTGGCGATGGCGGCAACCAGAAGGGGAGAGGGGGTGGCGCAAAGGCTGGTGGCGGCGGCGGAGGCGGCGACGGCGGTGCGGGTAGCATGCGCGGTCGCTGCTTCCGGTGCGGCAAGAAGGGCCACCAGGTGGCCGATTGCACCGAGAGCGAGCCCTTGCGATGCGAGACGTGCAAGGGCTGCGGACACGACAAGAGCAAGTGCCCGACCGACGAGGCGGTGCTCGTGGTGGAAGNGTGGCGATGGCGGCAACCAGAAGGGGAGAGGGGGTGGCGCAAAGGCTGGTGGCGGCGNATTGGACGTGGCAGACGAGGCGCTGGCGGTCGGTGACATCTCAGGCGAGTGTCACAGAGTCGTTGGTCGAGGGGGTNAAGCCCGTGCGATGTGAGACATGCAAGGGCTACGGCCACGACAAGAGCAAGTGCCCGACCGAAGAGGCGGTGCTCGTGGTGGAAGTGCCGGCGGGGAGGGCGTCTGCGGACGCCACAGCACTGGACGTGGCAGAAGAAGCGCTGGTGGTCGGTGACATCTCAGGCGAGTGTCACAAAGTCGTTGGTCGAGGGGGTGTAGAGCAGGCTAGGCGGGGTAAGTATGTTGCCGATACCGGCGCTACCACGCACATGTTCGCGAACTCAGATGGGTTCGTCCGATGGCAGGAGTGTGATCGACGTGTGCGCGTCGCCGCCAGAGAAACCTTTTTCCCTATCGTGGGGTTCGGCAACGTCACTGCGACTCTTAGTTCGCGCGACGGGACAACAGACCTGTTCTTGGAACGGGTTGCACACGTTCCTCGATTAGACGACAACCTAGTATCGCTCACTTCCCTCTTCGACGACGGGTTCGAAACCAAAACCCTAGACAAACATGAGTTGGAGTTAGAGACAGCGGAGGGGAAGTTGGTGTACTTCCCCCGATACGGTAATCTGTACGTCCAAAACGGTTTCCGCACACACACCGAACATGCCTATGCCGCAATTGCTCGTGGCAACGTGAAAGCGTCCAGCACCCCCGTTGACATCAACGATATCCACTGCGCGCACNGGCGAAGGGGCTTCCAACCCATCCCCAACAAGACGTCGACCCGAGCATCGCTGCCTCCCATCGCAGAAAAGGACGAGGAGTTCACGAATGAAGAGTACGAGGTCGGGGAGGGCGCGTCGAGTCATGGTGGAGGGAGGACAAAGTGAGAACCTGTGGATGGAGGACCAGGTTTCAACCTTGACACGACGGCAGCCCCGGGGCCCGCAAGGCCGCCCGCGCGCGTAGCGCCGGCGGCGCCGCCGGTCGCGCCCCAGGAGTCGGGCGCGGGCGACGCTGGCGATGGCGCCCCCTCGAGCAGGGAGAGCGCGAGCGTCGCCCCATCTACCACGTCGACCGGCACGG
>CACKRE030001825.1:111762-125990 GCA_902602495.3 Ectocarpus sp. CCAP 1310/34 | reverse complement strand
GTCTCATCGTGATCTACGTTGATGACATCTTGGTGGCGGCAGACGAAGGAGAGCGAGAGGAGTTGTTCGCTTCCCTCAACAAGAAGATTCCGGTGAAAGATCTGGGGGAGTGTACCTGGTACGACGGGTGTGCTATCGCCATGGATGTAGAAAATGGCATCACCAAGCTGTCCCAGACAGCATACATTGAGAGTATGCTGAAGCGGTTTGATATGACCACGACCGCTTTCACCCCTGCTGCCACCGATGCCGACCCAGGGCCGAAGAGTGATGACGAGCCCGCGGTGGATAAGCCTGTGAGGGAGGCGATCGGATGCCTGATGTGGACGAAGCTGACGAGGCCAGACATCGCCCTGCCTCTGAACAAGCTCCAGAAGATCGCCCACTCACCCACCGGGAGGATATGGAACGCGCTTGTGCGGATCATGTCCTACCTGAACTTCACGAAGGACTTCGGCATCACCTACTTACGCGGGTCAGGACTAGACCTAAGCGTGTTTGTCGATGCCAGCTACGCTGACAACGAAGTAGACAGGCGTTCTACGACCGGGCTAGCTGTGACCGTAGGTGGTACCGTAGTGTGTGCATCCACCAAGACGCAGTCAGTGACGGCTCAGTCGACCTCGGAAGCAGAGTAAATGGCAGCCGGGGAGGGCATGAAGGAGGTGTTGTTTGTGCGTGGCGTTCTGTCGTTCATAGCGCCCGAGACGAGTGGGGCGAAGATCAAGGTCCTTGAGGACAACAAGGGGGCTCTCGTCTTAATCGAGAACCCGTTCAGCTCAGCGGGAGCAAGCACATCGACGTGTNTGGTACCGTAGTGTGTGCATCCACCAAGACGCAGTCAGTGACGGCTCAGTCGACCTCGGAAGCAGAGTAAATGGCAGCCGGGGAGGGCATGAAGGAGGTGTTGTTTGTGCGTGGCGTTCTGTCGTTCATAGCGCCCGAGACGAGTGGGGCGAAGATCAAGGTCCTTGAGGACAACAAGGGGGCTCTCGTCTTAATCGAGAACCCGTTCAGCTCAGCGGGAGCAAGCACATCGACGTGTGGTTCCATTTCATTCGCGAGCTATTCAAGTCGGGCAAGATCACTGCAGAGTATGTTCCGACTGGAGAGCAGCACGCCGACATGCTGACCAAGGTCCTTGGCAGAGAGAAGTTAGAGTACCACCGGAAGGCTCTGATGAACCTACCGATGTAGTGTTCTCTTGTTCTGTTTGGATTGTGTGGTGGTTTTAGCACTTGGCACATATGACCATGGTACGTCACGCAGGAAGCGTTGTGCCGGCGCGTCACCCGCGGCTGGAGCCTAGAAACGCCGAGAGCGTTGCTTCGGGTGTGTAATCAGCGTGACCGGTTCAATCTGTCCTGCCTTGGTCTTGTCATGGAAGTGCGGCCGTTGGAATCCTCCGTGATTGCGACGGGTCTCTTTATCAAGGGTGTTAGACGAGGGTTTTTGATCCGGTTGGCCGGGTTTTCCCTCGAGCCTGTAGTTGTTTTGAGTCCCTTTGGTAGATCAGGGGTATCCATGCCCCACGTTAGGTTTGCCATTCGCGTGCAAACCGGGGAGGGTGTTCGTGTGTTTGGATACGGACTGGTTAGATCTACCGGCAACAACAGAGGGGACGCAGATGGGGCATATGTACACTTTGAAATGGTTGCATGTGCGGGGACCCCTCGAACTCCAAAGAGGATTTCACTTCTCCCTACTCCCCTTGCGTGTCAAATACAAGAGATATAACGTCTTCCCCTTCCAAGTTAAGGACATATACGAACAGGCGGACCCGTGTGTTTTCCGCAAGATGGTAGACGAAGTCGTGGTGATGGTTACCGTGATCTGCGTGGATGATATTTTGGTGGCTGGGTCTGACGAGGATTGCAAGGAGTTACTTGCTTCTCTCAACAAGAAATTTCCCACCAAAAACCTTGAAGAGTGCGAGTGGTTTGACGGGTGCGCCATGGAGAGAGATATAGAGGCTTGGAGTCAGAATCTCACAAACCGCGTACATCGACAACATGGTGAAAAGCTTTGATGTGCAATCGACCTCCCACATCCCCGCTACCCCTGGTGCCGACCTAGGACCGAAGCGAGATGACGAGGAGGGAGGAGAGTGGCCGGTGAGGAAGGCCATCGGCAGCATGATGTAGGTGTCGACGTTCTCGCGTCCAGACGTCTCGTCCGCCGTGCGTGCGGTAGCGCGCCACGCCGACGCCCCGGCGAAGAGGCACTGGGATGCCATCTAGAAGATCCTCGGCAACTTGAAGAAGACGAGGGACCTCGGCATCACCTACCACCGGGGATCGGGGTTAGGGTTGGTCGTGTACGTAGACGCTAGCTACGCCGACACGGAGGATAAGCGTTCGGTGTCAGGGTTGGCGACGACGGTTGGAGGTACCTTCGTCAGCCATGGTAGCAAGACACAGAGCATCGTGTCTTTGTCTTCGACGGAAGTCGAATACTGCCGGGGAGGGCGTCAAGGAGGCGTTGTTTATGCGTGCTGTGCTTTCGTTTGTTGCCCCAGAGACCAGCGGTAGANGGGGTTAGGGTTGGTCGTGTACGTAGACGCTAGCTACGCCGACACGGAGGATAAGCGTTCGGTGTCAGGGTTGGCGACGACGGTTGGAGGTACCTTCGTCAGCCATGGTAGCAAGACACAGAGCATCGTGTCTTTGTCTTCGACGGAAGTCGAATACTGCCGGGGAGGGCNATTTCATCCGCGGATTGTTTAGGTCGGGGGATATTTCGGTCAAGTTTGTTTCCACGACAAAGCAACACGCGGACCTCCTTACCAAGGCCCTTAGCAGGGCCAGTCTGCAGTACCACCGGCGCACGTTGATGGATTTGCCGGAGTAGCTGTAGCAGGTTTAGCACTTGGGAGAAGTCATGTTTACCATGAGGGGAAAGACGCATAACTGTCGCGGTCTGTGTACCAATGGCAGGAGTAGGGGGCGTTGGGTGACCATCGTCCGGGGGAACGTAGTTCCTCGAGTTCTTGTCTTCGCCTTGGCCTTTCTAATAAGTGCGGCCGTTGTGATCCGCTGTGATAGCGACGGTTTTTGTGGTGGTAGGGGATTTTTCGAGGGGTTTTGCCCGGACGCCGGGTTTCCCCTCCATATATTACCATATTGGTATTTTCGGTATATCCCGTGGCGTTCTTGCCCCGTTGATGGTTAGCCACTTGCGTGAAGAACCAGGGAGGGTGTTCGTGGGTCTGCGAACATTGGTTTCGGAGACATGTGCTGTATGATTTGGTGTCACGCAGATTGGTAAGATTGCCGTTTGGTAGAGGGCACCGCGATGATTCACGGCGCCCCTCCTTGCTGTTGGAGCTGCGCTGTTGAGCACTCCCTCTTTCGTCCGTGTGAAGGATGGTCGTCTACCTCTCGTGAAGCTAATACATCACCAAAACAGCCTCACCCGATAAATAAGTGGCGTAAGGCGCAAACACACACGTGCACTTCTCTGCCGTACCTTCTGAAGGCAGCATCACCTTCATGTCTACCGCTGAGCAGTGCAACTGCTCTGCCGAAAAAGGGCTCTCGCCGCTAGCATGCGTGGTGTCGCTGAAGGACAACACAGCACCCAAATCAAATACTTGCGCACACCTTTTCTCTCGCGAATGAGATATGTGCCGGGTCGCTGAAAAAGGCCACCAAAAACTGGTCAAGCTCTCCCCTGGCGAGCGCACGTGAGAGCAGGCCGCGCCCATCTCCGCCTTTCGCCGGATCCCAGAGCCTAGCGCACAAGACCGACGCCAGGTACAGGGCCTCATCCTTGAGACTGGCCACCCAAGCTGCGGCCCTCGGCGGTGGTTGCCAGGGTTGCTGCTGCGGAGAGTTTGTTGGTCGGTCATGCCCACGAGACGGTGAAAGCGCAGGAAGATGCCTGGTTCGAGCCCGCGAGCCGTTGATATAACGTTGCTTCCGTGTCACCATGTCTCTATTGTGAAGTTCGTCGTTCCATTGGTTGACCAAGCTCCGGGCAACGTGGGTTGCGTATGCATGTTTCTCGCCCTCCCGCTCGTCAACCCTCCTGCTCTCCTCTGGTGGGCGCGGTCGAATTTCATGTTGTACCCCGATACGAAACATGACTAGAACCAAACCAATTTTGCTGCCCCTGACTCGATCCGCAGTGCCCCCACGAGACGCACCCTGCGCGGCAGGCTGCAACTCAACTCTCCATCCCTAAACTACCTGCGAAGCCACTGCTGCTATTGAAGATGAACTCCTTGGGACTGGCGTGCATGAGGATATCCCGACTCTCTGCAAGGAGATGTCGCAACCAACGTTGCAGGTACGTTGTGGAGAGATGCTGAATCTCGACAACTGCTGTTCAGGTACTTGCAAGTGACTCACCGACAGCTCTCGCCGCCAGGCGGTTGCAGCGGCAAGCTGCGCAGCAGTCTCCTCCATAGATGCACCCCTGCTTCCATGCCCCGTTGGCACTTGTTATTCCCTTGCCGTCCCAGGTGGACCTCCGCCTCGAAGCCGTCTGCTCCAGCGTCCGCCGAAGCAGCCCACACTCCTGTAAATGTAGATGACACCCACTTTGGGTTCCAGCAGGTGAGACGTGAGATCCGACACCAGAGGAAGTCGATACTACCCTACAGCAGTAGTGTACTGCTTTCTGGTCCGAGAGGCAGAGAGATAGCACCCCCCATGGACCGAAATTCCAAGGTCAATTGCTCCACAATCAATGGGGTACGAAAGAGGGCCCGAGACGTCTATTCGGCAACCCCTCGACGACATGTTTCCTGTACGCCACCGCTGTTGGTGTTTGCACCATCTTATTATAGTTGTGGAACAACCAAGATTGGGCAACCAAGCTTTGAAATTGGTCTAATGCCGTAGGAGAGGAGAGGTCCCTCCACCTCCTCTTATGGCATTGCACACATGTACTGCTGTAGGTGGTGACATGCTGGTTACAGCATGCTTGTTGCAGCGAGTATTTATGACCACCTATCAACACCTCAACCAGCCCCTCGCCATTTGGTGTGATGTGTGCCATTGAGGCAGTACCTGTGTAAGTGCCTTGAGCTTTCCGCAAGAGATATAGTAGCCATGAAGTGTGGGGATCTTTCGCCCAAAATGCAAATGCAAGCAACATGCGCTTGGCGCTCCATCACGTGTAGATCATGCATGCCCGAAACATTTTTTGTCCCGTGTAATACGTTGAGTGATGTGCATGAGTAGAAAATGCGGGCTGCCGAGCGACATCTGGTGAATGGAACAGCGGGAGGGAACTAAGTAGTCTATGCCACAATTTTTGTCGCCCATCCCGTTCATTCGGCGTTCAGACTGCTGCTGTGTACCTGACGAGCGAACACGGGGCACTCGCTTATTTGGAGCTGTATTGCATTCACTACCCTGAACACAGGTTGCATGATGTGTTGAAAATATCATGGACTGCGAGATATTCCCCCCAGCCCGGCAGCCTCAAACTCCCAATTGCCGAATCGGTGCTTCCCTGTCTGCACCATGCGCTTCCCCGCTTGTTGATCAGGTTCCCTCGGAACAGAAGAAGGGCATGGTGAAAGGCGTCTTCACGAGCGTGGCCCACAATTACGACGTGATGAACGACCTCATGAGCGCAGGTGATAGTGCACGGCCCACGTCGCTCGTTTTGGTACAGCTGCCGCATGTGTCGCAGCTTGGCGTTGTACGTTCGGCGAACTGCAGTAGAGCACATCTTGCCGTTGTAAGGGTACGTTGGGCACGGCCACCCAAGCACGTGCCGAGAACCACCAAGTCTTCGGGCAAATGCCACCGTGACATCTTTCCTTCCAGTACGCTGATTCTGCAGGTCCCCCCGCGTTGATTCTCGCCAGCTTGGCGGACTGCTGAATGAAACCCTTAGTCGCCACATGTTTTACCCCCACGTTGTTGGAACCTCAGGGATGCACCGAATTTGGAAGGATGAGTTTGTGGACATGCTGCGAATTTCGCCGGGTTTCGAAGCGGGTTCGCCGGCCCCGAAGGTGCTGGACGTGGCCGGGGGAACCGGAGACATTGCCTTCAGGTGACAGTCGTTACATATCTGGCCGGTCATGCGTGCGCACACAAGCTATGCGCGCTGGTGTCACGTGTTTCGTTGTTGCATGTTTGTCTTTACCGCTGCGGGCGGGCCGTGTTGAACGGTTCTGTTCGCCATCTCTCACGTATCCCATACGACGTGCGTGGTGCGGATGACCACTGTGACCTACCTCTAGGATCCGTATGGGCACAGCGGCAACTCCGGGCATAGGTTTAAAATATTTTCCGTTTACAGGGCAGCGCAGGTCGCGTTGAGGTTGTCGAGGTTTTTTCCCATGCCCCCCCCCCCCCCCCCCCCCCCCCCCCCCCCCCCCCCCCCCCCCCCCCCCCCCCCCCCCCCCCCCCTTTAGTGTCCAACTTGGTAGGCAACATGTGCTTCGCGCCCCTTCCTGCTTGTCTGTCGCTGCGCTTGCGAGGAGGGGGTATTTCCGCTTTTTTTTTTGGCCGAAGTACTTGCCAAAGATGACTGGACTGCTATAAGCAGTACGACAGATAGAGATTGCGAGAGCTCCACATAGCATAGACTAATGGACAGAATGCAAGTTAGCCGCCACATCTGTGTGTATGTTGTACAAATCTATGCATTCTATAACAACATATTTCTACAGCGTCGGTGCGTGACTGAATTGATCGCATCGGACGCACGCGCGAGTCAAGAACATCTACAGCAGAACATGTGCCTCTGTGAATGCTCGAACTACATGCAGTTGTCGCATTCGAGATTGCGTGCGGTATCATGAGTTTACCTACGTATGCATATGGACGGACAGTGAAGGTGAAAAGGTTCGCCCTCTAATAGTCGAGTTGTACAGTCAATAGTGGGCCCTGAAAGTGCCGGGATGTGTCCAGAGATTCTACCGGCACAATACCGGACACCGTCACTACTTACGTACAGAACGATTTGGTATTTCTATATCTAGATAATAAGTTGGCATTATGTTACGTTTCTGACGGCAGAGTGGCCGATCAGTTGCGACCTTACATGGCCGGTTCACCAGCTGGGGACGCCACCGGAGAGGGGGAGGAGCAGGGGGGGGTGCAGCAGGATGGAGCTGCAGGAAACGCCATCGACAGCAATGTTCCTCTGCTTACCGTTAGCGACATCAACCCGGACATGCTGGAGGTCGGTCGAAATTGGCATATTTTAACCTGTTGGTTCATGTAATGGCTCTGAGTGTCTAGGAATGTGTTTTGGTTTCGCCGCTCTTCTGTGGTGCCAAACCCAACAACCTTCTTCCGACTAGGAATGCTTCCTTGTACAAAACGCAGCTGGGATTATGCCTCGCACTACGGGATTTTGAACTTTGCCCGGCTAGTAGTTTGTCGTCATGCTTTGCCGTGCCATGCTCTACGTTGCCGGACGCACGGGCAGAGGTTGCAAGCGGTGACCGTAAGCACCACACCTACTCTGCGGAGGCAATTTCCTGGACACTGCGTTTCCAACGTGCCAGCGTTGAGCACAATGGTGGCATGAATTTCCGGCTAAGGGCCGGAGTTGTATGCGAGCTGTGGTTTGTGCAACGAGGCCGTCTTCCTCGTGGTGGCGATCGAACGCGAACGAAGTCGTTATCGTGAAGGCTGACCAACTGAACAGCGAGCACACCCCAGGCGTTTCTTCCTAGACGACCTGCTGGTGCCTGATGGGTTTTTTTTCGTGTTCCGTACGGTGCTGCCGCTCTTCGTGGTACTTGAGCCATGAACAAAACACGTACGACCATTCTGCAAACCCACAGGCGACCAGCGCAGAGAAACGTACGCGTCTCATTCACACTCTTGACTCAACGTGACTGCTGTTACAGTACAGTTCTCGGCGGTGTTGAATTGTCAACCATACACTCGCGAGAGAGAAGGCCGTGATACCGTACAATATAAGCCCCCCATCTTGTTGAGTGCCTGCCCATGTAGCTTGTTATGCTCTCCTCTTGACGTTGACGTCGTACAACCATATGCCTTTCAATCTTGACGTTGTACGACAATGCCTTTAATCTTAACGTCGTACGATGATACCTATGAATCTTGTCGTACAACGATGCCCTTGAAGCTTGACGTTGTACGACGATCCCTTTGAATCCTCTTGACGGTGACGTTGTACGACGAACGGATGGCGCAGGTCGGGGAGCAACGTGCCGCGGACCGCTTCTCCCCCGAGATTCTTACCAACATGCAATTTGTCCAGGTGATGTTCCACGATCAATCAAACAGCTTATCAGCCAATTTCGTTACTCGCTAGCGAGATGGCTGCGGCAACAACCAAGCAATGCGAAGGCGATTTCCTTTTATGAATCATTTCCACAGCCGCCGCCGCTGCCGCCACCGCCGATGACTGTTGCTTAGTGCGGTTTTGCGCGAAAGTCACTTGGTTTTAGTGTCCCATGAGAGCATGGAGTTCCGTACACTATTATTTCATGCTTGCGCCATCTGTGTCACTGTCCTCGCGTGATGGGGGGGGGCACTGCAGATAGCACCTCCCCACCTGCGGCGTTGAGGTATGCCGGGATATGTGATGTGCCATCCGAAAGGTTGGCGTAGGAGATCCTGATCGAACAAGGTACCGGATGGCGGGTTAATCATGATAGTGATGGCTATCGTTTTCCAGGCAGACGCGGAGGCATTGCCGTTCGAGGACAACTCGTTCCACCTCTACACCATCGCCTTCGGCCTGAGGAACGTCACGGATGTGAGAGAAGAGGGAGGTCGCACAAAGGCGCTTGTTTTTTCGTGTTGGTCAGGATGTTTATCTTCTTGATGGTGGCTGTCGTTGGTGTCGGTGATGGTGTTATGACGGATGTTGTTGCTGGCCCTGCTGCAGCTAGTTTTTCTGTTGTGTATGTTTGTTGGCACTCCTGCTACCTCTCTACAATGTGCCCTGCCATTGTTTTATGTTACCGGTGCTACTGCATTCCATGCAGCGAGCTACGTGGTTGCTAAGCTGCTGCTCCGGCCGCCTCGGGTTCTCTCGCACAGCAGAAGCATGCTCTTTTGCTCTCGTACGGCAGAAGTGTATTCTTGTGCGAGTAGCAGGCACGCTCCAGGTAGAAGTTGTGGATTCCTGACACCGACTCCCTACCTTGGTGAATGATCTTCGGAGGGTTGATCATGATCAGGTTGACAAGGCCCTCCGGGAGGCGCATCGAGTGCTCAAGCCCGGGGGCAGGTAAGCACTAAACTTAACATCATCTAACGGTTTAGCCACCATCTCACCGAAGGCTGTCGCGCCGGCTCCGCTTTCTTAATCCTCTCTTGACCCCTCCCTCCCCCTCTCCCCCAGCCGCAACCTACACATGTACTGTCGTGTTCACCGTACAGAACTCGCCATGTTAGAACCTCCTTCTTCGCCTAAGAGGCAAGTGTCTTAATTTCTATTCGGGCTAGCCCAACACCGATTATGTACGGTGTGGTCCACAATAGGCTTGTTGACTGAGCACACGTTCGTATAGTAAAGTTTTTTTTGTGTGTGTTGTGAAGGTTCACGGTCTTTTCAACAGCAGTGTCAATCTCCCATGTGATGGAGCGTGAACTGTGCTCGTTAGCTAAACACTCAACGCTTTTGCGAGGGTGCAACTCGCTCCAACTGGAAGGTGACGCTTAACTACTCGAGTAGTTGAGTGAAACCGTAATAGACCGAGTGTTACAACAGTAATTGCTAGGTTCCCCCGCCTGCGGGCACCGGGACAATTCTGACAGCCAGCGCTTCTCCACTGCTGCTGTCGCCTACCACACCTAATACACAGGTTCATGTGCCTCGAGTTCAGCCGAGTTCCCATAGAACCGCTGCAGAAGGCCTACGACTGGTACAGCTTCAACGTGATTCCTACCATCGGGCAGGTGAAGCGCCCATTCTGCCGCTCGTTCTACCGTCCGTCATTACGTCCTTATTTCGTTTGATTCGTGTTGCTCGCCGGCATTTTGCTTGGATTCTCGCCCGTCTTGATCTTGGTCCGGTGCAAGTATACATGTATGTATTTTACAGTACCTTCCTTGCCTCAAAGTCCTGGTAAAGTCAAGCATCTTGGCTTGCCGATACCCCATCAGGAAACATCGTCAAACCAAGTTAATTTTGGTACGCTGAGACTACATGTAGTGTTTGTTGAGGTTTGGCTCCCCAGTATATGTGCCCTGCAGACGACGTTTTCCACGCGCCTTGGAATTGTAGTGGATCGCGTGCTTCAACTCGCCTCTTTCAAATCGATCTATAATGATATTCGCGGCTACCATACAATGTAGTTTGCAGCTTTCCTCACCCGCTGTGCCCGGCGGGTTGTTGGAGCATGGGCAGGAGAGATGGAGAGGTGTAGTAGATTTTTGGCGGCGAATCCGTCCCTGTCATTGCATGCCTTAACGGAACGAACAAGATGCTCAAGGGGGCGGTTTGCACGAAGACATTAAAATTGTTGCGGTGGTCTACGGTAGTATTTGGGTTAGGGTTGAATGTATTTTTTCTTCGGGAATCATGTAGGCAGCATTTTTCCTCACGTCGCGGTTTTTGTTCTTGCGCATACATGTATCTGGAAACCTTCTCCTTAGGTGGTCGCCAAGGATCGAGATGCCTACCAGTATCTCGTGGAGAGCATCCGCATGTTCCCTGGGTGAGCCAAAGACAGAACAAAGCATGCCATACGCTCTCTCTCACTTCTCTGTGCGCAGTTCTTGGTTGGTGAAGGGGCTGCTCGTGGCGACCGATATTGATTTTGGCTGAATTCGATAACGACAGAAAGAGCGAGCAGCCGCCTTTCATCATACGTGGCACGAAAACTCCCCGTGGTAGGCATGCTGTTCCCGCCTGAAGCGATTCCATGAATCTGGTAATCTGGTTATTCCCATCTAGAACCCCAGCTACCCCACCCGTACTGGTGCCCAGGCACACGCAGCAGTGCAAGATGGGGATTGCCATTCACACTTGACAAAGAAATCTGAAAGATGTCGAATACCTCTTGTATCCGCGTACCCGTTGAGGCCGAGACGCGGGTTTTTGCGTGCTCACAAGCTCACCAGCATACAAAGGCAACAGGAGGTGCAGTGGTTAGTTCATCCCACCGCTCGTGGAGAATGTGGGTCTGCTACTACGACTCCACGAAGACAAGAGAGTAGACGTTAGTGAAAACGATTTTTGGCAATTAGAAGTTGGGAGATGCTTTATTGATGTGTTTCGTGCATGGGGCGTACGCGAGGACAAGTCAGCACGTCGCTAGCGGTGTGTTTGGTTTTCAGGGCGCTGCTACCCTAAACCTAACTTTGTGCGTGGCCAGACAATCATCACTCAAAACATGCGTTTGGTTCTTGGTTGCCACAAAAAGTAACGTGCAAGGTAGTCCGAACTGTCGACGCCCGCGGTAAGCCCCAAAACGATGCCCACCTTGCCGACTGCCCATTCCATACTGTAGGTAACAGAACACTGGGCTTGGCATTCGCGTACACCTCCCTCGATGTAATTGGTTTTCTAGATGGTTGTGGCAGGGCATGCCGCCCGTCCTCCTCTCGAACTACATGTAGGATGAAGGGTCCACGGTCACTGGTCTAACCGCTAGGGCATGCAAAACGTGAGTAACCCCCCCCCGGACCCCCCCTTTCCCACGATTGCGCTCCTCAGGCAAGAAGAGCTGGAGGAACGCATGTCTTCCGCGGGCTTCAAGGTGGTAGCTCACTCCAACCTCTCGGCAGGTGTGGTGGCGGTACACTCCGGCTTCAAAATGTCCAAAAGAAGACCGACCAGCTAGAACAATCAGGGACACGAGTGTTCCAAGGGCATTGGCAATAACTCCAATCCGGCGCCAGACACAATTCCGCGGTACTCTTTGAACGGGTCCCCGCGGAATGGACGATGAAGCCGTTCGTGTGTGGTATCGGTTTGTTACTGCTGTCAGTCGTCTTTTCATTCGTCGGCCGGTTAGTGAGGCCGGTGCGAAGCATAGAAGCACGCAGGAGGGGATTACGAGCAGTTGTTTGCATCATGTCAACTGCACCTTCCCCGAAGGGGAGAGGAAACGCGTTCATCCAATAGTGTCTTGTTTCATATCTAGCGAAACGGGATGTTGGTCTGTGAAAACGCTGGCGTTTATATTGTCAGCAGCGAGTGTGTGGAAGATTTTAGTTGGTTGTATGCACGGATTGACCTGTGCACGGTACTTTGTCATGTTACCTTACCATGGTAAAATTCCATGTTTTACTTATTTGTTCGTCATAGTACATGAGACTGCTGTCAACACCATTTCAGCGTATTTTTATTCCTGTGGGTCGCTTTCTCCGGTCGTCGCAACGGCGTTTGGACATGCAACGATGGTGTGGAGTACTTCAATCCGCGATACATTTCCCGGAAATTTCTGTTCGGAGAAACGTACCAGTGCCAAAAGTGCTTCACCATTTCAGTCGTCCACACGTCCTCCGGGGAGGGATCCTAAAGCATACCAGTACGCAAACGTTCGCGCCCCATTCCCCCAGAGGGTGCTTTACCCACGAAGCTGGAAGCCGAAGCGCTACAAACCTTGTGCTGTAGTATTCGTTCGGGGCACCGTCACCCCAATTAACCATTGCAGCGAGGCTGCATGCTCATGATCCCGGGATCGGGGACCGACCGTTAATGGCACAGCACATGATGGAGCGTTGAAGAAACGACCAAGATTGGCCACCAATCGCGAGCAAGCTAAGAACCGCACAAAAAGTGGTGCCTGGAACAGGTCAACGTCGGGTTCCAAGCATCAAGGCACGCCACCAGAGAAAGCTTGCTCAGCCGGGGATCACGTTGAAGTCACTCCGGACGACATTAGAACGATAGTCCATCGCTTCACCCCAACACAGCAGCTGTAGTCGTCGCGAAATTAGTGGAAGTCAGGATCTCGTCCAAACTCTTATCGAGGAAGACGCTACAACAGCCACAGGCAGGGATGACGCAAAAACTACAAGACCCGAATCACTTGTATGAAAGCGACGTCTTTGCCCCTTTTCAACCACCACACCTCAACAAGAGAACAAAAGGCACAAGATACAAGATACCCCGACCGCGGATTGCCTCTGAATCACCCCCCCTGGCATGGACGGACAAGCAGATTTAGGACAAAAGATGGCAGTTGGAGGGCACCGATGCACCAGGACGAGAACTGACCCTAGATCGACCGCACATATCGCCTCCCTCGGAAAAGTCGGGGAAAAGAAATTGAACTTCACGATCATCATCATCAATCTCTGGGCGTCTCCTGCAGCAGTTTCTCGAGGTCGAATTCCTGCGGCCTCAGGTTGAAAGCTTCCACGTGGTGGTGTGCGTGCGGGGAGTAGAATCGAATCAGGAGTCGTACAAGCCTGTCCACCTCCTGCGATTGCGGCACGACAGTGGACAAGGCGATAGGGGGGGGACTTTGAGAGATGATACGTTACGGAATTGCAAACATTTCGTTCGAGAGATAGCCGAACAATGTTCATTCCTATCCCCTTGCATCTGCCTGAATTTCAAGTCTGTCGCGACACGAGTATTCTACAGTAGGGGTCCCCCAAAAGGGCCTTGGTGGGGCAACAGCCTCACTTATTATTCAACATGTAGGAGGACTTGGCTATTTCGTCTAATCCAGTCGCTTCACCCGCCTTAGATAAGGCGACAAGGCGACCGCCTTATTCGTGGACCTCCACTGTACGATCCGATATGATATCCGATAGACGTAAGGAGTGGTCAGTCAAGTCCTCCCCTTCGTAATTGAGAAAACATCACCGCTGCCGCAGAAGCCGCATCCACCTACTGGTACCTTTTTGGTGAGGTTCGGCGTGATGTCCGCACGTATCAAGCCGAGTCCTTTGCTGTCAACCAGATCATTGAACATGGAAATGGTGGCGTAAGGTTGGGCACCTCCCGGGTTGACCTTGTAGTCCTTTCGGATTACCGCAGCCAGAGAGCAGCAGGAGTGACGCGTGTGAAAGTGCCATTTGGGCCGAAATAAAGGAGGGGCTTATCACTAGCCGCGCATTGCACAAGCACGGAAGTGATAGGTGAGGTGGATGTGTGGCAATTTGTAACGCAGCTTGCCTGAGGCAACCGTGCTGCTCCTCTAAGATACTCGTGTTGTCTTGAGTGGTGCCGTATCGTTGCCACGATGCGGGACGATGCGGGACGATGGGTTTTTGAACTACGACACGGTTCTTGTCAATGAAGAACGCGGTCTTGTGGACATGATACATACTGCACGGGACACACCTCTCCAGTGCGGGGGGGGGGGGGGG
>CACKRE030001825.1:86378-111670 GCA_902602495.3 Ectocarpus sp. CCAP 1310/34 | reverse complement strand
GGGGGGGGGGGGGGGGGGGGGGGGGGGGGGGGGGGGGGGGGGGGGGGGTATATCCTGTTGGAATGCGCAATCAACACACCGAAAAAGACGTTTCAGACGTGAAAACCCATGATTCTTCATTTCATGCATGTCAACCATGACACGTTATTCCGCGAATTGGTCCGTTGGTGCGATAAAAAGGCAAGGCATGGCATGACTGAAACCACTCGGCGAAAGGTGTCTGTGTAGGCGAACACAAGTGGTTCTGAATCTGTACCAAAACGATTCACCCAGCGTTTCCACGTCAAGGGGGAATGACACCAAACACAGTCAGTAAATGGCTCCACAACACTGCTGTGCGGAGCAACAATTGGGCCTTGCGCCCCCAAGGTAAACAACAACATCAGCACAGCTTGGACTGCATATGAGTGGGCAAATTTGATTCAGTTGTGCTACATAACAGTACTTCTGCCGCCGCAACGTGACGCAGCGGATACTTGATACTTGACCCTTGACACGTACACTTCGAACGGGGGTTCCAACCAAAGAGCCGTCATCGCTACCCATCCATCGTTCCGTGCCGTACCTCGAGGTAGGTGAGCAAGAAGCACTTGTCTTGGTACTGAGAGAGCATCATGAAGTGTCCCCCGTCTCGCCACACCGGAAGCACGAACATCGGGCTGCCGCCACCAAGCGGTGGTGGTGTTTTGGGCAGCGGAGAACCAATGCCAAGGCGCGCCGCACGTGAGACATAAGGGGAGGGACGTTTCTCTTCATCAGAAATGTTGGCACGGGGGCTGGCCGAACACGAAAAGGAAGTGTAGAGACACGTCGAAAAATCGCGAGACTAACCACGTCCGAGTTCGGCATGGCCCTCGTTGCTCTTGTTTTCCTCAGAGCCGATCAGAAGGCCGGGACCAACTCATGCGGTGCTTGGACAGAAAAAATCTTGACGACAACACCCTCGAAGAGAGACAAGTAAAATGGGCCATGTGCTGTGTACTCGTGCAGTGACCAGAGCTAAAACAAGTCAACGACAACTACGATGCTGCTTGTGAGAATGCTGCGGTGTCGCAACAGTGCCGAGCCCGCTTAGGTCGGTCACCGCTTGGCTTGGCTGCGGTGGGCTTGATTGGCTAAAACCCTCTCCCTCAGTGAGTGAGCGTGCTACATGTATTCTCTACAGAGAGCTGTTTCCCTGCTTTTCAAATAATAGGACTGTTCTAACACAGAAAAGGACTTATTCTACAAAGAAAAGGACTTCGTTCACAAATAACAGAACTTCTACTATAATACAGAGAATAGGACTTTTTCTTACAAAGAGTAGGAGCCGGTGACGACACGGGCCGAGCAGTCTGTCCTACAGTAGTAGAAAAGATGGGGAGACAAACGAAGAGTTGAATAAAAGTCAACAACCAAAGAGACGGGATGAATGCATGCCCGGCCCTCCGCTGGCCGACCGCTACCGTTCATACCTACTCCCAGCCGCGAGAGAAAAACGGGATTGTTGCTTTGACAAGAAAACTTGCGTCGGTCTCTACTCAGCACCCGATACACGCTCGCCTAGAACGAATGCAATGCGCTGCTTTGCTGAGCCGACAATTGAGTTGGCTTCGCTTTGGCTTCTTGGCCTACCCTAGCCCTAAGCGGCTCACCACTTCTTAGCCTTCGCCTGCAGATCGCCAAGGGAGTCTCCCGGTATTACCGTGCCCAGCGAGTCCGCTCTCTCGTCGTGATAGGCTGTCCAGATGTCCGCTATGCTCTCCTTCTCCTCCTTCGGGCGACGGGTGTGTGATTCAAGTATGAGGCAAACATCACGAGAGCACAAGGAATTCCTTCAGCGAGGGGATCAACAGGCATGAGGCCAGGCGCAAGAACATCGCCTGGCCTACCGAGCGCGTTCGAAAAGGGTTTAGCCATTCAAGGTGCCGCTGGAGTACGCCACGGCCAGCGGCTAACCTGGCCGTCGTGAAGCGCTTGCTCTCCGCGGGCGTGGGGACCGACGCGCCGTCCAACAGGGTAGACTTGCGCCGCTACGCCGACATGAACCATATATCGAGTGGAAAGGCGATGGAGTAGTGGCATCAAGGAACATAGTACGCGGCGGCCCGTCAGTGGGGTCTGTTCCATCACGATCACTGCTGTGTTCGATGGAATAATCGTCTCCAAACACTCCAAACATAGGAGTTGTGAAGCCAAGACTGGAGAGCATTACATTTCGAAACTCGCAGCCTCATCAGAGTGCCACCTTCGTCGAACCCTCAAGGCCTCGACAACTCGCAAGAACGTTTCGGGCGTCGCCGGCGGGCACACCTTTGCCAGGAGCGGGAGGTTGGTGATGTCTTCGAGCTTGCGAGGGCCCGGGAAGGAGAAGCTCAGCTCTCTTCTCGCGTGCGAAACCCGCGCTGCCCTCGCCCCCGTCGCAGCCGCCATGGTCTTCGCCACAGCGGGCACTCCAGAGTGTGGTCTCGCTGCCGCACGAGACCACAGCAGTGTTTTACCTGGTACCAGTACCGAGGACGAAGAGGATCACGCGATTGGATATCGGGTCACTGGGTTAGACGTGACTTAAGTACAAAGTACAGCAGCAGAATGCTTGTGCGCCAAGCTACGCTCACGCGCTGACTCTATTAATGTGGGTGTGGTGGGACGAGTACACTCAACCTGGAGCAACTAGAGCGAATGCTCCCCTGGTGATGAGCGCTATCGTATTCTCGTCAGCTCTGCACTTGTGGTGGTTGCTCAGGGGACCTGTCGTAGCACAGCGTAAGTACATCATCAGAGAGGCAGGAGAGTGGTGGCCCGCGCGTGGTTCGTGCTGAGAGAGGGAAGGTCGGGTAGCACATGTGTGTGTACTGCTGTAGCAATGCGGCTGCATCATCAACAACAACACGAACATCAAGGCTCACCATAGCAAGCGACACGTCTACCCGCCATGATTGAAGCAGCGTCGTTGATGGCAGACAACGACAGACGGTTGTGCTGGCTGCTCTGCTGGCTGCGCACAGTTATGCGGTGTGCGAAGATGGGACAGACGGACAGACGGAGAAGCGGCACCGCCTTTTACATTCTGCGCACCCCCTCCCTCCGCCGGACTGCTCGGGCCTGACAGCCTGACCTACATACATTTATCCTCGCTTGGTAATCTCGACCTCCAGTGCTACAAAGGTAAGCAGCTTGTGTCTGCGTGTGTTTTCTCGTGGGCAACAGAGTCGTGGGAATTGTTTAGTCGGTTGGGCATGCTCGCAACTCGTGAAGGGACCAGTGCGCGCTGCTGTGCGGAACATCGTCGTGTGTCACATCGGCGAATCAAGTCTCACAACACACGCACCCGCCGATTTCGCGTCCAAACACACCCGGTTCCATGTGGCTTTTGGAGTTTCGCGTCTAGTCTGGGGAGATCTCGTAGGCCTGTATAGATCAACAGCGGCGAGAGGCGTTTCCAGGTACAAACGAAAAACTTGCGAGGCATGTAACCCGTCGTTCAACCAGTGTTGTGAATCAACAAAAAAAAATAGGGTGTGCCTTTTCACGCGGAGCAGCCTGCGGCGATACATTGTCTACTACACGACGTGATGCGTGGAGACACGCCACCATCGTATGAATAGGCCTTGCGCGTGGATGGCGCTTGTAGTCGGTGCTTGCCTCCTCGCGGAATGCGGAAGTAAGGGCACTTACGCTTAAAGGGAACGCGAAAGAACGTTGTGTTGGAAGGGGGTCTCGTCCGTTGGAACGGCGGCGGGTCTACTGCAGCAGTATTCCTACGACCTACTCAGTCGTCACACAGCGGTTCAACTCCGAAAGGTTAACACGACACACCTTCTTTCCTCTCTTGGATGATTTCGTCTACTGTTCACAGAGGCTGAGGGTTGATTCCAGGAGCTGCCATTGAGAGGAAGGATGAGTCCTGGGCACAGAAAAATCTCCTGACTTGTCAGTCTCTGCGTGAACTATCATATAGACGGAAAAGTAAACACCCCGCAACGGCTCCCGAAACAAGAGCGCTGCTTGACATACGCACATACATGTGCTTGTAGGTTATTTTAGCCCTTATATCCCTGACCGACTGCTGTTTCTCTCTCTCTCTCACTGCTTGGTATGTCGAACATGTGAGCCCTTATATCCCTGACTGACTGCTGTTCCTCTCCCTCTCACTGCTTATGTCGAAGGTGCGTGCTTTTCTCAACGGAGAAGAGAGGCATCATCGACAGCAAACTAACGGATCACAGCCGGTCTATTTAGGTGCGATTGATGGCGAATGCTGAAGATGCTGCAGCCGCAGCGGCGGCGGCGGCGGCGGCGGTAGCAGCAGCCGGGTCTACAACCGACACCGACATGGGCAGCTGCGCGCCCCCCTCACCGTCCTCCATAGGGTCCCTCGCCCCCTTCTGCGACAACCCCGCCTACACGTCTGCCGACGCCATGCGGGAGGCGATCCGCGGGATGGAGTCCGATCTCGTGGACCTGGTCTTCAGCGGCAGCTCGCGCGCCCCGCCCCGCGAGCTGGAGGACTGGCTCAAGGTGCCGCTGGAGTACGCCACGGCCAGCGGCAACCTGGCCGTCGTGAAGCGCTTGCTGTCCGCGGGCGTGGGGACCGACCCGCCGTCCAACGGCATGCGACTCAGGCTCCTCCTGCATACCGCCGCGGGCAGCGGGAACGCGGGCGTCATCGAGGAGGTCCTCAAGTCCGGGGCAAGCGTGGACGAGGTGGACAAGGACCGGAACGACCGAACGGCGCTCCACGTTGCCGCCATGTCCGGCTGCGACGCCGCTGTAAGGGCCATCGCGAGCGACCCCAGGGCGGTGGTCAACGTGGCGGACACGCGCGGGTGGACGCCCCTTCACATCGCGGCGAACGCCGGGTATCGCGGGGTGGTGGTGTTCCTCCTGCTCAAGGGGGCCAAGTCGTGGCTAAAGATCGCCTCGACGGGGGACTCGCCGCTCCACCTGGCGGCGGCAAGCAACCACGCCGGAGTGATCGAGGACCTGCTGACCCTCGGCAGGGCTCCCGTGGGGATGTGTAACGGCGCTGGACAGACAGGTGCGGCGAGGCGGCGACAGCAGTGTGAAATGTTTTTTTCTGGATGCATCCAGGGCTTGTTCCAACGCCCTCTGTGACTACTGTACGGTACGTAGCGTAGTATCATCAGTCGTCTTCCCTATGATAGGGTAGATACGGAGTTTGCCTGCAGTGCCCATTGGTCTGCGTCCCGTCCACCCCAGCGTCGGCACCGAAATCTTCCAGGGCGCTGCTGCTGCTGCTGCTGCTGCTGCTGCTGCTGCTGTTTTTGTGCTTGTTTATTCGGCCTTACTATAGTGTCGTGCCAGCTGGAAACCAAATTCCAACCACGAAATAGATGTTGCTGCGTCACCTCTTGTTGGTTTATTGTTGCAGCGCTGCACGTTGCGGCTCGCTTGCATCGTCTCGGGGCCTGCATCGCCCTCTTGCGGGGCGGCGCCACGGTAGGCCGCGTCTGCTCCAAGGGCCTGAGCTGCCTCGACACCGCTGCGTGGAACGGCCACTCCGGCCAGCTCCTGCAGATCCTGACGGCGGGCGAGTCTCCGGCCGACCGCAAGCGGCGTTGCAGCCTGGCCCTCTACTACGCCGCCAAGGCCAACAAGACCGACACCATCCGCGACCTCGTAGACCTCGGTGCAGACGTGAACACGACGAGGTCGGCCGGGAACACAAACCTCCACTGCACGGCTACCCGGGGGGCGTACGCGGCCACGCAAGCTCTGCTACAGACGGGCGCGAACCTCGAGATCAGGAATAACGAAGGGGCTACGGCTCTGCACCGCGCGTGCAGCTTCTCTCAGTCGGACACGGTGCAGCTGCTATTGCGTTGGGGCGCCGACGAAACCGCCACCAACTACGACAACCTGACCGCGCACGACCTGGTGGGGCATTCGGTGGAGGAGGAGCTGTTGTCCAACGAGGCCCTCGTGAGCAAGGAGCTCGTCGACACCGCTATCCGCTCGATGCTCGTCAACGCCCCGGCCGACCGCGTCTGGCGCCGTAGGGGCTGGCTGGTGCTCTGTCGCGCCCGGTGGCTGGCCAGGGTAGCCGAGAAGAGGAAGCCGCTCCTGGCGCCAGTTGCTTCGGCATGCAGCGGCGGCGGCAGCAGCCGTGGTGCCGGCGCTGGCACTGGTGGTGCTGCTGCTGGAGGTGCTGCTGGTGCTGCTGCTGCTGTGTCCTCAGGAAAGGGTCCTGCTAACAAGAGGCGCAGAGCAAAGGCGGGAGGAGGGGGGGCGAGAGGGGGCGGAAGCGCGGCATCGAAGGCGGGCGCCCCTTCTTCGAGCGGAAAGGGCAAGGGGCAGGCTCCTCAATCCCAGGGGGGAGGCAAGAGAGCCAGCGGCGCCCGCACGGAAGGGTCGGTGGCTGCGGGGTTGTCTCCGTCATCTCGGAAGAACTTCTCGAAGGATAAGCTGTGCTGCTTGTTCGGTAGGCGTGAGAATGGCGTTGCTGGGGCGGGAGCGGCGCCTACGGTGGGGCCGGGCGTGGTGCAGCCGCCCCAGTTGAGGCTAGGACGAGAGAGCCTGTTGCGCGAGGGCGGCCCTGCTGCGGCTGGGAAGGTGGAGGTGCCGGGGGCGGAGGAGAGGCCAGGGTTTGTGGTGGCGGTGGAGCGTCTCCTGCTGCTACGAGAGGAGGGGGTTTTTCGCGACATCGTGAGCTTCTTGTAGCGGGCTGGCCGGGTTGCCTTCCGGGCACATTCGTTCGCGGTAAGCCTTAGGTTAGGGATTGGGTTAGGGTTGGCGTGGGCGTTGATTGTGTCGAAATAGTAGCGTGTTGAACTGGTCGAAATGGCGGTCGTTGTTGGAGTACTCGGCTTTGGAGTGTGCTCTTTCTCTCTTTCCCGTAAGTTGTTTGTGGCCAAAATGGAAGGAACGGAACGCGTGTTTTCGAGGGAGTGGTAAACGAATGGAGTAAATAGTACGTGTGCCGAAATGCCTTGACGCGTATGGTTTGCCGATATGCCTTCCGGCCGCGTGGCACCAATAGAAGCACGTCTCCTGGCGTCGTGCCTTTTTTTTGCCTGCTGTGCCGTGTGAAGTTGTGGGGGGGTGTCGTGGGTGGCACGTGTCTCGCTCCTGTCCGTGAGGTCGAGTTCGTTCTTCTCTTCTCTGAGCGTTCAAGACTGTGGTAGCTGCTCGATCACGCCCCCTCCTTCATGCAGTGGTTCGTGTCCGCCGTAGCATACAGGGTTATGTACGTCCCGGTAATTATTCCGCATATCAACCCAACCTTGTTGTTGGTTATTACCGGGACGGCGGAAACACGAGTCACTCACTGCCTTCAAGACTCCACTCAAAGTGCTGCGGCCAGCGAGCCAATAGAGGCGCTACAGAGTATTTCGACGCCGAGCCCGAGCTTGCACTTTCTCCTGAGGCCCTGCTCCGCGCAAGTGCTATTGTTCCAGCAGCAGGGACGCGATACACCTACGTACGCAGATGAACTATTTTTCGGGTGCTCGGAACAACCTTTTGTATCGTGTGATTGCCTAAAGCATACCACGTAGCCCCCGACAATGACCCGGAGTCTTGGTTTAGATCAGCCCCCCTTGAGCGGAGGAGGGTCCGCAGGGGCACTCCAATGGGGCACTACGAGCAATCAACGAACACAGATGTCCTACATTGCATTGTATTGCATTCTAGCGGCATGCGGTGGGCGATGTGTATGTGTGTGCACGCGAGCTTGAGACAGGCAGACCGTCGAGCGGAGGGTGATGACGACTCGAATTGCATTCAGTTCTGGATCTTGTGTGCTTGTGTGCGCCCCTCTAGTGCATGGTCGTGATTGGGGTGCGCTGAGCAGAATTTCGCCATGTGTGCTGTCGCGCCTGTGTTGATCGGTTCGTCACATTTGTGTTGGGTACCAGTACAATGTACTTGTGCTGGTGCGGACTAGTCTCGAGTACAGTGAGTAAACCTAGCGCACACGATTCAGAAACAAACCGTATATTGTAGAAACAAAGGCTCAGATGTTGGCTACGGCTAAGAAAAATCGACCAAGAAATACACCCCGGCCGTGGATCCTACACTAATCTCTACAATATTTAGTGCTCGATCGTAGTTGAACGTCGACCCCAGATCGACGCTTCTTTACCGAAGACCCTTACTTCAATCGAATAGCAGCGGTCTTTACCATGATACCAGGACAACGCATGCCGAGACCTGCGAGTATCCCCGTACGAAAAGTGCCAAGTGCCTCGTTTAGTGGGATATATCAGGGACATTTGGTTAGATGTGTTGGGAGCCTGGCCCTCCGATGTTCCACACGAGCCTTGAGGAAAGAGAAACGAACGAAGCGAGTTCACGCTCATCGTCTCTCTCGCGATTACAAACATATGTGCACGGTGGCGTCGTGTAGTATGCATTCGGAATGCAATGTCTTGAGGTCCTATTCGTGGTCGCAATTGACACCCTCCCTCCCCTCTTGCGCTGCACCCTTGACTGTCCGTCATCACAATAACAAATGGTTTGGCCATTGCCGCTTTCGTGGAACGGGATGGAACAATGGAGGAAGAGGAGGAGGGGAGAGGGGATGGTACGCGAGATTGCGGTCTGCTACATCATCGGCCATTCCGGAAGGCATAGCAGCTGCGTCGCTGTCGAGATTCGGTATACCGTACAATTAGTGGAAACGGTTTTTACCGTGTCGTTTTCTTGCACGCGTACTGCACACTAGGTAGAAAGAAGGGAGCCGTCAAAGGCCGAACGGTGTCGAGTTTGCTTGTGCCGAGGGCAACCTTGTCAAACCCCAGCGAGCTCGCATGTTCTCGTATCAACGTGGGTGTGGCGGTTACACTTGGCTGTTGTGTAGCAGAGAAATAACCGTACCGTGTGTATTTGATACAGCGATGCAGCATGCGGTGTTCACGGTCGTTGTTGCTGTTGTTGCTGTTGTTGTTCTGGCGTGGGTTTGGGTAGGATGGAGAGGCCAGGCTAGTTCTCCCGATCCAACAACCCTACCGGTACTTATTTCGCAGTGCACTGGTCAGGTGAGTGTCGGTCGAAAGCCGTACAGAGTACCGTCTGGTTGGTAAGTCTAGGTCCCCCGTTTTCTCACACGGGTGTCATTTTTTAGTGGTGCGATTTCACCAGACGAGTCGTAAATTTACGGCCTGAGTGAGTGATGTAATCGGCAACATGAAGACTGCCCAGAGACTTGCAAGATGTGTCTCTCCAAGCATGTGTTTCACTGTATTGGAAATGGCGCTGCAGTAGTAGTACTTCTCTATCGTGACTGTTCATCGTTGCTTGACGAGAGATGCATGTCGATGCGTGCTTGCCCCCTTGACGCTGGACACCCACCTTCTGCCCAGGATGAACAAGTTGGTTTTTTTAACCACGATCTAGTTTGATCCGGCTTTTGTCGTCGAGTCAGATGTGGAGTGGCTGGTGTGTGCTGTGTTTGGAGCTCGGGCTTGAGCCCGAGCTTTGGGGTGCTAATGTAGTCTATCGCACGTCTTTCCGGTTTGCCCCCAAATGCTGAAGTTGTCGCATGTGTCGTCGAAAACTCTGGGCTATGGGTAGGTGGATTGAGGCTTAGAATGCAGTTAGTCCCAAACACCGTCGGTACTGGCGGACACAAACGGTGTTACGCGTTTGCAGGCCACTGCGCTTGCTTGCCGTCGGTCCAGGATGTTGAGCAGCAGGAGCGGGAATGTGTGCGCGTGCTGGCGTCTAGTTTTTCGCACGTGCATGCAACGGCATCCGATTCCGCCGGTCTGCAGAAAAGTATGACGTCCGGGTGTGCCACTTGTTCCTTATTTTCTTCTCACCTGTGGGCAAACTACAGCTACGCCGTGCCACCGCCATTGTCGCTGATTGAGCTATTGAGGTATTGAGGTGTGATTGGCCGTATACCACGCGTTGTTTCAGTCTTGTCTTTGTGGTTGACTTGGGTGCTTTCGGTATTTTGTAGCACGGTTACGATTGTATTGTTCGAACCTGTGTCCATAGAAAGCTTTAAGGCCGATGGCATCATCTCCCGAAGGTCGGCAGCATGAGTCATGATTCATGCGATGGCCTGCCTTGTTTTGTTGCGAATTTTCAAAACAAGACTTTAGACTTCCGCCCGCGAGTTTTCCCGTCTAGTCGATCTATGTATCTTCTTCGCCGCAGCTGCACGTCTGATGCTGAAATTTTTCGTGATGTCGAGTTGAATTGATGATCATGGTGATTCCCGCAGGGACCGACACGTTGATCTCGGATCGATCTCGGACCCACCACGCATGGCCACGACACGGAGAGAGACCGTACAGCAAATACTTTCGTTGAGGCAGCGTAGTAGTTGTTGGCGCCCCCAGAGACTCAGATTGGCTCAATAGAGCTGACAGCTCGACGTGCAGGGTCTTTACTTGTCACAGGTGTAGAGTATTTTTTTGAGATTGAGACTACATACTTCTATTTCCTTCGAAGGTTGTAGTCTAGTAGTGTGACTGACTGAGCAGCGACCGGGGCGGCTGTTCGCAATATGTCTCCACAAGTAGGAGGTTGAGGCTCGATCCGGAAGCTACTGCTGTATGTAGTTGACGTCGTTTCGTCGCGTCTCTTCGGGCGCCAAAACTGCTTCGTGCTCTCGCTGTTATTTAATGGCATATTCATTCAGTACATTATGTTGGGCATTCACGATAGGATTGTGAATCACATCATCATAATAGTCCTGTTTGTGTGTCTTGCACCTGTACTATGTACACCCGATCGAATCAAAGTTTCCAAGGTCCCGTGAGGGCTTTTAATTTTCGTGAAGGAAGAAGGGTTGCAGCAGGCGAGCAAACCTGCAGTTAGCTTTTGCGGCGCCGGCAGCCGGACCACCACCAAGTCGGTCGAACTGTCTGCAGTCGCGCGTTGAGGGCCACGGGTTACGACCACGCGATGGTGAGCGAGGAGACTATTCAAGTCTATACAACAAGAACCCAGCCACACGAGTCAAGGCACGGTACGTACGTGCCAACCTGGAACGTCCAACTTTTGCATGTGGTAGATGCATGTGCGTACAAAAAAAAAGGTACAAGTACTGCTGCTTGCACACTGTCGGTGTTTCGTACACAAGTGTTACAACATTATTCGACTATTATAGAGGCCTCTATTCAGTAGGTGGTGTCTGCTCTACCGATAATGATACTTCGGCGACTCACAGCTGGTGACGAGTGGATATGTTATTGTTGTAGTATGCTCCCAAGTCTAAGGCAAAGCGTCGTTTGAGTAATGAAATAAAATGGCATCTCTCCCGCGCGAGTGAGTGATGATGTTTGGAAGGAACTTGTTGCTGTGCGGTGGGGTGCCTTGTGTAGAAGACAGTATATTCCGCAACTGACAAAAACACAGGAACAAAGGCACGCAGCAAACGTTGTGTACGATACCCCCCGTGTCCTGGAGAGCCTACACACATCAACTAAGTCCTTCACGTCTAGACTTGCTGCAATAGACCCTGATCAACGTACAGCAACGAACTGCTGTACCTCTTGTGTGTAACTAAATGCTGTAGACATCACCCTCGCTGGGGGGAAAAACCCTCCAAAAAGAAGAATCAGATCTCCAATGTCTACTGTAGAATGCATATATCTGCGATGTGTCTCCCCCTGGAGGACATATCTGAGTGATCTGCAGACTAGATCACCACGCCGGTGCCTCAGGGCGTAGTCTACCTACAGTACTGGTTGGTTCGCTGTAGTACACTTGCGAGGGAGGCACCGCAAACACAACAATGGTGGTGTGATGTACAACAACACTCTCACGGCCAACACATGTAATAGGATTGTTGCTTGCGGCCGACTGGTCTATGACACAAAATAATTTCTGTTCCTGTGTGTGTCGACCGCGCCAACCGGCTGACCAATGAAAAGACGTCATTAGTCCCGGTGCGGTTACCCGCTTTGAGAAGCCAACAGCCAGGTACATACCTACTTCCATACATCTCTTCTTCTCTCACTCAAAGGGAGGAGGAGTGAGCCTGCTAGCGGTTGCTGGGTCGTTGCCGAGCACATCTGAGGGCGTGGGAGTGCCGGCGTGTCCCTGTGCACACAGAAAGAGCACGCGCCACGCAGCAAGCGCGAACGCGGGGGGCAGCAAAGTTGTTGGTGTTGTTCGCAAAAAAACACGGAGACGACAAGAAGCAAGAGATTAAGAAAGACGGTGGCGAGAGCGAGCGGCTGACTACTGCTGTTTCGCTGGTGCTGCTGCTGCTGCTGCTGCTGCTGTCTGTAAACACTCTTCTTCTTGGAGTGTAGCGTTAAGACTGGAGTCTGGGCCTGGCGTGTGTGTCTCTGGCAGGGATGGCAACATCAATCGAGCAGCACTATCCCGAATCAGGAGCAACAATGGAAGGCACACCGCTAAAGCTATTCGTGGGACAGGCGAGCGAAGCAAAGAGAGAGAGGGAGAGATATATAGTGTGTTTTTATGCCATAAAACGTCGTTGCATCACACACGGCAACCCTGTCTTGTTGTCTCCGATGGATCTCCATGCAAGAGGAGTCGTGCTGCGGCAGCGTCACTCCAGCCCCGCCGAGTACCCCACTCGTGTTGCGATTTCGGCGGTTGCCTTGGTGGTTGTGTGTGTTTTTAGTGGGTGTGGGTGTAACCCATCTCTTTGTGTCTCGGGCGGCAGAGCGAGCTGTGTTGTTGGCGGCTGCAATTTCGATGACCCTCTTTTCTTCTCAAACAGAGGCTTCCCGGTGTCTGCTCTGCCCTCCAGCATCCACCTGTGCATTGCAACACAGCTGGCTAGCGGCAACAAGCGCTGGGCCGGCATGCCGCCGTGATCCTCGACAATCTCTAGTGCTGCGTTCGTTTGTGGCAAAAGAAAGGAGGCACGGATGACCTGCTGTTGCTGATTTTTGCCAACCGCGGCCGCTGCTGCTGCTGCTGTCTGCTGTAGGTACCCAAGGACATGGACGAGGACCAGTTGCGGCCTCTGTTTGAGCAGGCGGGACCGATTGCCCACATCATGGTCATCCGAGATCGGCAAACAGACGCCCACCGTGGTGAGTAGTGAGACTCCCTCACACGCGAAGGCCCTCGCTAAGGCCGAGGCTGTGCCTTAAAGAGCAAGTTTGGCACTTCAGGTCGGGCAACCTACGGCGTAGTGTTGACATCAAAATGAGATAAAACGACAGACGACAGAGAGAGCGAGATTTTCCGTCCTGCTTGTGTCTACAAACGTTTGTCCGGCGGGAGTATTTTGTGTTTTGCACATCGAGGGATCGATCCTCCAACAGAAAAGACTCGGTTTAGGCCCCGCAGCAGCGGCTAGCGCACGTAGCAGGGCTGGCACGGCACCCGAGCCTGTGGGAGCAAAGCCTTGGCTTCCTTTCCCCTCTCTGCAGCAGCAGCAGCGTGTCTCTTGGTCTCTTTTCGGCTGTTTTTTTCCTCGATCCCCAGTAGATGGAAAGAGTCGAAAATGATGATCCGCGGTCGTCCTCTTGATGTAGAAATTAGCTGTGCCGCGGCAGCAAGCTTTCACTTTTGTGCATACACATCACTGCTGCCAGCCACAGCAAAGCCCGAATAAGTTGCAGTTGCTCACAGTTTGTTCGGTCCCCGCGCGTCAGGGAGCGCGTGTTTTTGAGCTCTCTTGACCGGTGACGCTTGTTGGGGACACAAACGGCGTGCGTTTCGGGGTGGATTATACGTGTCCATCGTCTACAGATACAGATTTGTCCCTGCAAACGGGTTCGTGTTGCGGGTCTACATCACAATCACAATCATTGGTACGATGTGTGCAAAAGCCGGTTTTTGTGTTGTCACATTTTTCCTTTCAACAGATCCATATTTGAACGATGAACAATTTTCGGCTGCACTTCTGTTTTACGCGCAACACCACACGAGGCACACGTTCGTGGGATTGCACCATTGCACCACGACCACACCTCGTCTTGTTTTCGTGCGTGTGTCGTGTGTCGGGGGCGCCTTTTCGGGGAGTGCCGCCCTCGTTGGATACGCCAGGCTGGTGTGTCTGGTTGGTGTACTTTTTTGGGAAGGATTCGGTGACGGGCGCGCCTTGGTGCTGTGGTTGGGTCTGCTATCTGCTATCTGATTTCTGGTACACGTTGACGTTGAAATTCGGCGGACGTTCCGCAAAATCGGACGTTGAAATTCGGCGGACATTGCGCAAAATCGGTACTGGGTTGTGTACGTATAGGTATACCGCTGCAAATCCCTCCTACGGTACTCATCCATCCATGTCAATTGAGTGCTCGGCACTGCTGTGTGGTATGTGATACTGCTGTATAGTGTGGATCACCGCTATGCATCGCCGTGGGACCAAGTGTCAGCAGGGACCGATGATACGTTCCTTGTGTCCAGCAACCAGCTCCAACCTCCAGCCATCGTATCACGGATCTTTGTTGCCAATTAGTTTTTCGCCGAACCGCCGAACGACAGCAGAGGATCTCTCGATTTCTCTCACTAGTATGTCCACATTTCCGCGCACCAAGCTCGATCTTTTGTAGGTATGGACTACAGCAGTAGCTAGACTTGTGAGCAGCGAGCACGGCAGCAATCTATTTATTTACAGCAGGAGTCGGCATCGATTGTGGCCAAGTCGAACCGAAATCCCCCAAGCTTTCGATTGCCGTACACTAGAAAAAGTCTAAGAGCAGTTGGGTGTGTAGGAAGCGGTGACGACAATATGATATTGTGCCCCATGCACAGCAGTCTACGCAGCAGCAGCAGTGTACATATGATACATAACCCGAGATATTCTACCTGCTCAGATTATGAATTATGGCAGGCCGCCGCTGTCGGTGCTTGAATGCCATGCCATGCACGGAGTTCATGCATACATTATACTTCTTATCAAAGGGTCTGCTGGAGATTCCACGTTTGAACGTTTGATGTTTAGAAAAGAGGTGATATTTTACGCTACAACAGGGTTAGGGTGTAACCCACTCTCACTACTACTACTGTACAACTACATGTTCTATTCGCCACCTGTTCCAGATAGAAGAGGTACGGAGAGAGAGAGAGAGTAGTTAGTTGAAGAGATAGTAAGGAGAAATGCACTGCTGTCGTGGTAGTTTGATGGGCGTCATGGAAGTGCTGACCCGCGGCGTCAAAAGTTGCTGATTGTACTATTGTAGTGATATTCCGGCTTGACTGCTTCGCTAACTTCGAGCTTTAAGCGACAACTGCGACCGCCATCTTGACACATCCCTTGCACCTTGATGTAAACGGCAACATTAGGCGCTTGCAAGTATTTCATGCGCATGTATCCGCCTAAACACAAAAAACAGGCTGCGCTTTCCTGACGTACCAGACACGGGAGGCGGGAGAGAGGGCCGTAGACAAGTTCCACAACAAGGTTAAGCTTCCCAATGTGAGTGCTGCAAGTGCGCATGCATGCATGTCTGTGCACAGGAGTTGCCCCCTGCAGCAGATGCCCTGCCCGCTGTTTTGTTTTGTTTCGAAAACGGTCGTGATGTCAAGTATAGTACTTGTAGTATCATCAATTTTTCGAAGGAGGACTCAATGACCGTTGGAGATGCTGTGTACCCTGTTCAAAAGGAGAAGTCTTCGCGAAAGGGTTGAGAATTCACCATGCATATTGTAGCAGCGCATGATTTTGCTTCCTTGTCTTGATTCGTCTGAACCACAGGCTGCTACATTGTATGCATTATTTTTTTTTCCAAGTTGAGTAGACCACGCTCAACCACTGCTGCACACACTTACGCGGTGTATTGTGTATGGTGTAATGTGTATTGTGTATTGTACCCGTCGGTCGTCACGATCGGTGGCATCGATTGAAAGATTGAAAGCTGCCAGGCCGCACGGACGTGTCTGTTTGTCCGTTGGTGTGAGGTGTGCGAAGTATCGTACGCATAGGCCGTATCCCAGCTAGAGAATACACGTGGAGATGGACAAAGGTGGAAATGGAAACACTACGATAGACTCCTGCTGCTTGTCAATTCTTGGATCGTATGATACGGATGATGTTGCAATTGCAACCTTCCGTTCCATTCCATTCGATGAGAGATGAGAGACGAGAGATGAGAGACAAAAACGAACGATAAGGCGTTGAACGCTCAAGCAGCCAACGCCGTAGTCTGCAGATACGCCAGCCGCCTACTTGGCCATCGCCTTTACCATTTTGTTGTATGGCAACTGTCTCGCATGACACCTTGGTTGAGTCATGTATGCCGTACCCGTGCAACAAACCAACGAATGCTGTGGATCTGTTGGTTGCGGAAACGTTGGCCTCGGCTTGTAGGAGACGCATCGGTCATGTATGTGTGCATAGCATGTAGCAGCACCCATGTATGTCACTTCTAACAACTCAGGCGGCGTTTTGTTGTGATTTTTTTCGCACCGTGGGGTCGATCGCTGCACTTGCTCTTGTTTTATCTCCCCGAGATAGACATGAACGTCAGGAACGGGAGCTCGGTGTCTTCGTAGATGTTGGTATTCCATTACGCCCCACCTCTCAATGATATGACAAATAACCAGTTCACCTTGCCGCTTGACTCGTTGGTGGTTTTCATCCCGCTTGGCTATATCCTCACCCTCACGTACAATACCAAGAGTACAATAATGTGTTATTTCCAAAGATTGATTGGTTCCTGCGTGGTGTGGTCCTGTGTTGTGTGGTGTTTGTCCATCCCACCCGTAAAAAGAGCACTGCTGTAGTGAACTATGCCTCGTGTTTTTGTGTTTTTGCCCGCAGCTTGTCCTTGTTCTCATGGGCTGTTGGTGGCTGTCGTTTCTGGTTCTGACAATTTGGTATGGTAAGCCTATTCGCCGGCGTGGTCTGCTGGTAGCATGTACCACGGTGGGAGTATAGGTTTGTCCTTGCTGCGGGTGTTGCTGGCGGTGCTGCGTGTGGTATTGTGATATGCATAGATACCCCCCGACATCTTGGCATACGCCGTCGACTGGGGCCCATGACGATGGTGAACATGATAGATTGGTCTTCTACGTCCACGATGATGATGCTGATCTCTGATGCCCATGATAGCGATGATGGTGATGACGTTATTTGTCCGGCAGGCCCATAACCCCGTCCAAGTCAGACCGGCGGACTCGCAAATGGGTGATGACCGCCAGGGTGAGAAGGAGTCACGTAGTCACATGCTCATGTTACTCGGTTGGTCTATTTGTCTGTGGCGAACATGATGCCACTAAGGCATATCACGTTCCCATGAGTTGAAGTGCAACAGTAGACAAACTTTGGGGTTGTTTATGCCTTAGCCTAGCACATACAGTTGTTATGGTGCCCTGAACGGTGAATTGCTGTTTAAGATGCGTTGGAGACTGAATTCGAGAGGCGGTCTGTGGCAGATTGATTTTGCAAAGTGTAAGTGTTCATTCAAGGCTCCACAAATGAGCGACCAGTGGAGAAAATTCCGAGAAATTTCCCCGAGTGGCCTTTGTGGCTGCGGGGTGCGTGTTCCGCGTTATGGTCGTCAATCCCGGGGTATGTAGTATGCACCCCAGGTTCAGCGTTGTAAGTGCACGGCAGGCGCTTGGGTACGTTATTTTGCATTTCCCTTTACAGTATGATGCCCGCTTGCACGTGTCACTGCCTCGCTCTAAAGCAGTCTAAAGTGGCATGCATATGCGGGCAAGGGTCACATCTGGACTCCCCCTTCCCCTTGCAGCAGTGCATGAAGATCTCATTGCCCCGCATACATGTTCCATACCCCGCTCGATCGACGTTACCGAATGACCTGATGCACCATGCAGGGCCCAATGGCCGCGTTGCCCCGATGGACCGTGAGAACAAGCTGTTCGTGGGCATGCTGCCGCACGACGCGGACGATATGACGCTGACCGAAGTTTTCTCTCGCTTCGGGGAGGTCACCGAGGTATTGTATAGTACGGTGCAGTACGGACGGTACAGGAGTAGCATAGAACCGGATGGTGTATCTGGTCAAATGGTACGGTTATCCTATTCTGTGTGACGGAAACCAGTGAACACGAAACCTACTACCCTGGTACGGGATGATCATCACACCGCCGTGGTATGCGCACTGTAGGCAACCATCAACACGAAACCTTACGCTAACGAATGACATGGACCGGTACTGCAATACCACACCCGGCATGGCACAACGAGCAAGCTCTGTTGGTCACGGGGATCTTTCTCCCTTCCCTTTCCGTCTTGTAGTTTGGGTATCTTCTCTTTTTCTTCTGGCCGCCTTGCTGCCTTCGAAGTTTCTCTTGAAAGCTTTCCTTGCCTCGGCGGTCTCACGGTGTCCATACCCTTTCATTCCTTTCATAGCATACCATAGCATAGCATAGCATCATGTTGTTCCTCGGCGGGACTTGCTCGCGTTTCTTTTTCTATCTCGTGGCTGTGTTCGTATCAGCTCTACCTCTCTACCTGTTGTTGCTTTCGACTTGTTCTCAACGTCATCTTGCCTACTGCTGCTGCCGTGTGCTGCCTGGGGTATCATAAATGTTGCTGTACCCCAGATCTACTGCATGCGGAATCCGGACGGAACCCCGAAGGGCTGCGCCTTTGTGAAGTTCTCTACCAGGAGTGCTGCCATTGCCGCCATAGAGGCGCTGCACGAAAAGTGCACCATGGATGTGAGAAAGAGTAAGGCAAGGGCAAGGCAGGATGCTACAATAGTATAGTAGTAAGGACGCGAAGAACAACAAGGCAGGCGCCAAAGGAACCAGAGCAAGACCAAGCGAGCAGGGCACGGGAGGGAGCGAGGGCGAGAGCGAGAAAAGGGTCTTGCTTGTTAGCATTGTTAGCATTGTTAGCATTGTTAGCAAACCGACCTTCATGGTACCATACAACAGGACGACCTTGACCTCGACCTCATGCCCAAGACTTTTTTTTTTTTTTTTTCGTTCTCAAAGAGGGCAGGAAGGCACGCTGTCTCTCTGTGCACAGCACCAGTCATGGAGAGAGTTCGAGAGGACAGGGGATGAACCTTGGTATGGTATGGTATGGTATGCACAAAAATAGCGGAACCAGTAGCGCCAAAATCTCACCATGTTTCGCGCCCCCCGCCCGTGCTGCCGATGCCACGCTGTGACACAATATACTGTGCCGTAGGGGGCCACGAGGGCGCTGGTGGTAAAGTTTGCGGATGTGAAGAAGGCGCAAACGGCCAAGGGCTGGATGGTGCCACCGGATGCAAGGGGAGCCTCACCGCTCGGGTATAACGGCAGGTACCACGGAGGCGGTACGTCGGTGGGGGGGTACTGGCAAGCCACGGGGATCCCGGGGGGGCGTGACGTGTACAGCAAGGGGAGGGAGGTGTACCCGGACTATGCGAACCATCGGGGATATCCTTACCAGGTGAGGGCGTGCGTTGCTTAGGTGGGAGGCATGCTGGCGGGTGCAGTGGTGTGTAGTGTAGATGTCGTAGATGATTGCGCTTGTTCACGTTGAAAGGATTACTCCAGGGTGTTTGCTTGACGCCGGGATGGCCTTGTCCTTTTGTGTAGTGTGCGTACGGCGTGGTGCTGACTTTTGGAGTTAGACTACACGAGATGGGAGCTTCGCCGACGGGAGATAAGTCGTTGGATGATGTTATGTGTCCGTAGCAGCAGCACTTATTAGCTTTAAGTTTGGGAATGTGGATTGCCTACTTCCACACTGCGAGGGGCCAGGGAACCAAGTGTTGCGTGTTTTGTTGCAGAGTTAAAGAATTCGAGGACAACAATAAGTGGCTTTACTCACACCCTATCCCATCTTACGGCCAAACAAATACTCTGGGTTGTGCTACATACTGCGGTGTCGTTTCTCCTGGTAGGCAAACGAAGACGAGGTCCGGACGTGGTCGGGGTGTTTTCGGCGCATCGTTCCATCGTTCCATCGTTCCATCGTTCCATTGTTCGTCTCTTGCGGCAGCACTGCAACCCTCACAAGAGTTTCAAAGACATGAAGTGTAGTCTCATGCTGTGCGACGGAGGAAAGCTTCCGACGCGACCTCTTCACCCACGCTTGCTGGCCATGGAGGGTAAATCATCTCTCCCCTAAAACCCCAACCCCCCAACACTGTTTGCCCTCAACGACGTCCCTTGTCACCCCCTGTTGTGCTGTAGCCCGGATACCATTCACACGTTGGGCCACCGGGAGGGGGCTACTCCCAGTCATACGGGCCTGAGTACCATCACCCCCCCGGGCAGCCGCAGGCTCGGCACGGTGGCTACGTGGCGTACAGCAGCCTTCACCCGAGCCACTATCCCGCACAAGTGAGTGAGAGTCCTCCACTAGGAGGCGGTGAATCGAGGTGTTGGGCCGCGCGTTTGCGCCACGTGTCTTGGACTTGTGGTGCGGTGTCTGCGAGCCAGGCAAGTCTCGGATTAGGGTAACCTCATAGCTAGCTTTTTACGCTGGTGCCGCTCTCTAGTTTAATGCGGCGTAACCCCCCACGTGAACCAATCTCGTTGTGGTTGTGATTGTAATCGTGATGGTGTTTGATGTTGATGTTTGATGTTGGATGCCTGCAGGTGGACAGGTCTCTTTCGCCCTCAAGCGGAGCCGGTGACCGCTCGCAGAACTTCACCTCCCCGCCAGGGGGGTCCGTCCCGGGCGGCATTGGGATGGGTGGAATGAGGGGTGACGGCAGAGACTCGAGGGGGGATCACGGCGGAGGGGCTAGGCCGCAGGAAGGTGGGATGCTAACCCTAACCCTAGGTGTTGGCGGTGGACTGCTGTTGCTGTTGGTTTTATCCCACGTGCTTTCACCCTAGTGCCCCAGGAATGGCTTGTTGCACCTTACTTGCTCTATTGTACGTACCGGAGGTGGTCTTAACTCCCGTTTCCTTGTACAAAGACGCCGTTGTCGGTGCTTGTCCTGGAGCCGGCCGTTGGAGACAGAGACAGAGACCAAAGGACCGTCGAAACGCCTTTGCTATCCTTTGGTATCGAGTATTTTGTCAGAAGGGGGTGGGTGCTGTTGATGCGTCGTACTGATGCCGTACTCCAGCTCGTGGTCATGTACTACGAGGAAAATCGGAGTATGTCATGATACGACGAGAAACTTGGCCGCATGAGACATGCTATCGGGTAACATGAGCACCGTGACCTTCCCTTCCTTGAGTTCTAGGCCGCGGGGCGGAAGGGGGAGTCGCCACGTTGTTTTTGTGTTTGTTGTGCAATCATGACCCACTCACCTAGTCAGGCTTGTCTCGTTGGTGAAAGTGTTGGACATGGGACAACGTCTTTTCTTGTGCTTGCTGTGCACAGCACTTGTTTTGCAAACAAAAACTGGCATGAGAACGGTACGAGACGATAAGAGCTGACGAGACTGAGAGCAGGGGTAGCTCACCTGCTGCCCTTACATGCAGAAAAAAGTGCTGATTGGCTATTGTTGTGGTGATACGATCTCCGACGGTGTCGGTACATAGTTCTCCGTCAAATTCTCCGAAAACACCACTATCTTCGAGACACTGCTGTGTGGTGGCCTTCCTTCGGGTGGGAACATCTATCGGACGAGACATCCCGCTGAGGATTGAACCCAACCGTGAATTCCCCCTCCTCCCAATACTTGTATTTTGTGTCATGTCCGAGCGGGAAAAAAGAAATGGCATGTAGCACACCACGTTGCCCTGAGAGGGAGTTGCGGTGTCTATCGACGTTCTGAGGTTTACCACCAAAGGTTGTCGACCGAACAACACTGTCTGCTGTGCGGTGCCCTCTTGTTGTGTGTGTCCACAACACTAGCCATCAGCCACTAGCCACTAGCACTAGCCGTCGAACACGTTGGGTCGTTTTTTGTTTGTCGGTGTTCTCTGTGTCTTTGTCTCTCGTCTCGTCTCGTCTCGTCTTGCCTTGTTGGTTTTTTTCTCTCGGTTTGATGGCAACGCGGAGAAGTTCGAGAGCCTTGGGACGCACCCACCTTTTGGTAGTTTTTGACGTTTATGCACACTTGAAGCAGGGCTTTTGTCAGCGTCTTTTGTCAGCATGCATGTTTTGCTGTTGTCAAAGTGGCCTCTCCTGTCTCTTCTGTCTCTACTGTCAAATTTTGGTGCATCATGCACCCCATGCACAATATGTGAGCGAGAGTTGTAGACGAGAGGTGTGCAGCAGTAAGGTCGAGGTGCTTTGTCCGAGGCACGGCTTGCCATAGCGAGGCACACAGCCACACCCAGATGGGGCGGCCCACAATACCAAACACAGACACTATTCGACAACCACGGTGATGCGAAACGACTACGCATGAGATGGTATCAGCCTTACCAACCGTAGTCCAGACCGCCCGCGATGGCACCACACACGTAACCGCTTGAAACCCCCATTGCTCTGTTGCAGGTCCTCCTGGTGCCAACCTTTTCATCTACCACCTGCCGAACGACCTGACGGACGCCGACCTCGCAACCGCATTCGCACCGTTTGGGCACGTGGTTAGCGCGAAGGTGTTCCTCGACAAGCGCACGCAAGAGAGCAAGGGCTTCGGTGAGATAGAGGATGTGCGAGAGGCAGTATCGTGACGTATGCATGCATGCACCACACTCCCGGTCGTTGTCATCAGCATGACTTCCTGCTGATGTTGGTGCGTTCGTCTGCGGAGATAGATGGGTGCATCGTCTTGATGATTGTTTGTCCCATGATGACGGTGAAGCTCTTGCGGTCGTCTGGAGATGGCCTGATGGTTTCGTAGTCTGAAAACGTCATGAAGACCCCCTGGCGACAACCAAGACCATATAACCTCGAGACAATGTTGCATCACGAGACAAGCGTGGTAGTGGTAGGGTAGCATCTTCGCTGCGGCTGCGGCTGCGGCGGCTGCGGCTGCTGGTGTACAGTACGGTACCTACCCCTCTGAGATGCGCTACTGAGACTCGCCACAGCGGAAGCTCACGAAATGTGTATTAACAGCTTTTTCCGGTGCAGAGTGAGGCCGAGGCGAGACAGGCATGTGGTAGAGAGTAGTGGAAGGAATAGAATATCACCTGGGGATGGATGATGCTGCAACGACGGCGATGCCCATCAGGTATCACAACCTGGTCTAAGGAACGAAGAAGAATGACGGGATGCGCAAGGCAGCACCAACAGTTGGTTTTGAGTGCTCCCTCCTCGTCACGATGGGCAGCGATTTCACCGTGTTTTATGTTTTTTTCTTGCCGTCCTGATGCCTCGATGCTGGCGAATATGAAGGCGAGCTCCCCAAGAAACACACTGCTGCGTTCTTGGTCCAGCAGCCTCGGTGGTGTCGTGCTCATGTTCAGCAAAGCACTCAATCTGCAGCTTTGCGGCCACGATACACCTGAGTAGCGTGATGGTAGACGTCCTATTATTTTATGTTTCCAGGCGCTGCTTGCCTCGTCTCCGTCGACATGGCTGCCACGCTGTTTGGGCAACCGCGGTTTCTCTTGGTGCACGGCAGGAAAGGAGGGTATTCTGTATGACCAGATTGATTTCCTGTTTGTTTCATTCTGGATGTTATCAATACGTTAATCGATTTTGACTTTGACAGGGTTCGTGAGCTACAATCACCCGGCCGAGGCGGAATTGGCCATCTCCAAGATGAATGGCTTCCAGATCGGCTCCAAGAGGCTCAAGGTGCAGCACAAGAAGGCTGACCATGGCGACAGGTGTGCAGTGTGTGCAGCAGCAAAGTCAACCTAACCTAACCGGTTGACTGACGAGAGCAAGCTAGTTGTCTGACTCGCAGTGCGACAGAAGCTCTGTAAAGGCTCTTCGACACGTCTATTCTATAATACATGTATCTCCATCGAACGGGTGCTCTGTCTCTAATGCTACGACGCGTGTTTTCTACAGACGAGAAAAAGCTTCTATTCCAGCTGCGGTTCCCCTTGGAAGGGCATTGACAACGGGCAGGGTCCTGTATCCGGATTCAGACTTTTCATATCTTCCCGCTGGGCGGTGTCTGCCCCTGTGCTTGCAGTAGTTGGCTGCATCTTCTGATCATTGTACATATGACGATGCTACTCTCTCTCACCATTGAGCCCGGCACTGTAATAGCTACGTTCGTGTGTGTGCAGTGTGTTGCTGTTGCTAGTATTGACATGAATCACCGGCGACCTAAACGGCTGCGCTGACGCAACGTCCAAGTAGAGGTCGACGGTTACAATACTCGAGACGTCTCACCGGCATGCCTTGATGCTCGCAACCCATGTGCGGCACCTGTGTGTGGTGTTGTTTGCCCCTTTCTTCGGGTATTGTACGCCATCACGAGATGCTCACGACATGATGAGCTATCTCTACAGGCTGAGGCCGTTTTAGTTGCCACCAAGGAACTCGTTCGCACATGGTGGGTCGCATCACTGCTGTTGTTGACCATGTACAGTATCATCCGTCGTGCAAGAAGGATCTAACCCCAACCCTAAATACCTACCTTCACAACGCTTGTGTGACGTGTGACCTTTGCCAACAGGGACCACGAGTCGCCCCTTCGGTACCCCGTACACCACGGCCCCCCCCGCGACATGCAGGGGCCGATGCAGCAACAGCAGCAGAGCATGGCGCCGCTGCACGGTGGGTCGGGGCGGCTGGGCATGGGTTATGGTAGCGGTGGCGGCAGCGGTGGCGGCGGCGGTCCTCCCGACGCGTCCCCGGAGATGCGCGGGTACCACTCTCACTCTCACTCGAGCGACAGGTGTGATTGTGTGATTGTATGAGTGATAGTGTGATACTGTTAGTGTAAGTATGTTGCTGCCCACCGTCAACAGCGGGTTCTCGTGCTGATGGGATGCTAGAATACTGATGGTTCAGATGATGTCTTGCGTTTAGTATTTACCTCCTCTGCTGCACGTCACGTCGTGTTAATACAGTACAATTGTTTCGGCCGATGTGTACGGCAGCAGTACTGCAGCAGCGTCGGGTCCCCCCATTGAGCAATCGAAGCTCATCTATCATCCGCCATCCATCATCCATCCACCCGTCGTTGTTTGTTACCAGTTCAGTTCCCCGCAACGCCAACCTCTGCCTCGTTGGTCGCCCTGACCCTGACCCTGACCCTCCTACCTACCGTGATGTGTTTGTTTTGTTGACATGCATGACATGCATCCCGTTCGGACAGCAGCAAGGTCATGTACACCGGGGGCGGCGACACCCGCACCATCTACGCCGGGCCGGTTCCCAGCTCCTCCTACGATGGCGGGGGTGGGGGCGGCAGAGGAGGAATGCCCGAGGATTCCACGTCAGGCGCAGGCGGCTACCGTGTAAATGTCAAGCCTGGCCCGGTGGGACTCAGCTCCGCCGGAAGTGGCGGCGGGGGCGACGGCGGGGGCGGCATGGAAGGCGGCGGGGACGGCAACAGCGCAGCCCCGACTGGGGGCGGCATGTACCACCCTGACGGCGGCGGGGGGGGTGAGGGGGGTCTCTGAGTACCACACGCAGCCAGCTATCTATGCGCTGTAGAGAAGGGGGGGGGGGGGGG
>CACKRE030001825.1:62741-74042 GCA_902602495.3 Ectocarpus sp. CCAP 1310/34 | reverse complement strand
AGTGGACGGAAGCCGCGAAGGTGGAGGGGGGAGTACCCTGGCATGCGGCGGTGCTGCAGGGAGCTGAGAGGTTCATGACCTCCTGGCACGAGAAGGAAGCCGAGGCCAGCCAACAACAGGCGCTCAAACGAAACCACAAGCCAACAACCAATGGGGCGGGAGGGGGGCAGGAGACGGACGAGACGGCGAGGGAAGAAAGCAAACGAGAAGAGACGGACCGAGTGGCGCGATACGTGCCGGATTGAATTTCTTTTAGCCAATTGCCCCCCCCCCCAACGCTGCACCATTGCACCAACCCCCCACTAGTGATGGCGTACCATTACAATGTATCGCTGGTTGGTAGCCATGTTTGCGTGTTTGCATGCTCGTTAGTGGTCTCTCCACCGTGTGCCTTTTTTTGTCTCTTATTTCTCAATATTTTCGGACTGGTCCCTTTTTGTCCTCGCTCTTTCCCATTTCATTTTCTCTTTCCTTACTGTTTCCTTTTATTTTCTTCTCTTTTTCTCTGTTTTATTTTTTCTATCTTTTTCTGTGCCAGATGGCCATGTCAATGTTTGCGTTGTTAAGTACCAAGATTGAACCAAGGGGGGGGTATAACTCTTCCTCTCCGGCCCGTGATGGGGACTCCTAGTCTCAGTTGTTACCTCGCATAGCGCGCAGAGGGAGTGGAGGACTCCAGAATATCTGTCGTTGATTTCTATTGACTTGCGGACCCCTCGGGGCCAAGTTATTTGAGTGTACGTTTTTAGGGTAAGTTAGCCTGCGACCACGGGAATCGACCGCGTCGAGTGTTGTATCAGTACGGACATACGAAGGTACTGGGTAGAGAGAGATCGGAACGGTTTTCAATGTGAAGACAACAACAACAACAATACAGGTGCTTCTCTCTCCAAAATGCTCCTTGTCGCTCTATTGCTCTGTTCAACTTGTGCAGAAATACAAAAGAAAACGTACAATCTGGCGATCGAGACCGCCATAATAAATGAACGCGAGTGAGCTACACATGTCGGCCACCTGTTCAAAGCTTAGACAGGGGCCTTGCAAAAAAAAATGCTCAACAAAGGACAGAACAATCAACAACAACCGCTAACATATTTTGCTGTGCTGTGGCTGTTCATCTCGCTAACCTTCACTGCACTCCATCCGGTCCATGATGAGCTTGTTTAAAAGCTTCTCCTCTTGCTCAGTCCAGGCTGATGACAGACACCGCCAGTCACCCAGGGAGGCACGGGGCACACCAGAAGACAACAAAACAAGAGGTGAGTGTGAATAGCAAGCGTACCTCCATGGTCTAGCCTACGGACGTCTGTCCATGTACACGAAAAAAGGAGGACAACGTCGAGCAGATAATTCGGGAGGAAAAAATTTTACCCCCAGAAGGATTAGGGCATCGAAGAAAGCATTCACGTGGCAGTAGTACACCTATCTCCGAGAGTACACGATGGTACAGCCAATGCCCTCCTGTTTGGACGAACCACTACGCAGCACTCGTTGGCCTTTCGCTAAGTATTGATTGGTGTACAATACCGACGTGATGTGTTGAGGTCCGTCCAATATCCCCAGAACACAAATATTCGCGTATCACCCGCACGCTTGACATGTGTACACGACTGTTTCGGGCATCAGCTCGCGCAATGGTGCTAAAGTAGTACGTGCACCACAAACTGTTGCTATTTGTCCCGGAACCACCACCGTTATCGTACCACGTTGTCCGCCCTGTCCGATACTTACGGCCTTCTTGTGGCGTTGGAATTAGCTCTCGGCTCTTGTCCCTGCAAGCGTCGGCGCTCCTGCCGACTTTCTTTCCGATCTCCGACCACTTGTTGCCGTGTGTGCTCACCTTCGCAAACATCACCATCACCACCGACGACGACCGCAACAGCGGGGGGGGGGGTGCACCAGATACACCAACAACTATTATTAGCGAGCGTCGGGACTACATGTACTGCAACGGCAACAAAGACGCTACAAAACAACTGGCCTCATCAACCGCATCGACCACACCGAAAAAAACGACAACGGCAACCACCAGCACAACAACAGCAGTTGCACCTCCTCCTCCTCCTCCTCCAAGAAAAAAGAAATGACTGCCACCGTGTTCCTTCAATACCTCGATACCGACAGAATCCGACACGGCTTGGCATTGTTGTTGTTGTTGTTGTTGTTGGTGGTGATGGATGGTGTGTTGATATAAAAAACCGTTCCGGTCTCCGTTCAGCACCCTCTGATGTCCGTACTGGTCCAACTGGCGCGGACGCCTTCCGTGGTCACAAGCCAACCACCCAACTAGGGGTACACCTTTCTAGAACGAAGATCATGACACGATACATTACATACGAAGAACTTTAAGGTTGTGATACTATGATTTCTCTTACCAAGAGCTTCAACTGAGCCACCTCTTCGTCAGTCCATGGCCCCATCTTCATGCCGTGCAGCTGACGAATCCCGTGGCGGTAGATGGACTACGCTCGCGAAGAGGGAAGGGTCCATGAATCCACGAGTCCATCAATACATGAGCCCATCAATCCATCAATCCATCAATCCATGAGTCCAGTATGGTAAGGCAAGAGTGGTGTTGGGTTAGTCTAAGTGTCTAAGTGTCTAAGTGTCTAAGTGTGCCTGGGAGCCAACACCACGAGAGCCAACGAGTATCGTTCGGGGTTTCATGTGGACAAATCGACATGCTCAGCGAGTTACATATCGCAGGCAAGCTGAAATCCGCACGACCTGCCCCCCATCGGGCTTTAGATACAAGGCAAGGCAAGGCAGGTAGTATCAACAAAACAATAGCAGCAGAGACGGAGACAGGTGTAATTCGGATTGTGCCCGGTTGCCGTTTCCTACGTGCATGGTGTTGATCTCGTACATGCAACAATGCCCTTCCGTGCCACCTTTAAGGTTTCTTCACGAAGAGCTAACTACAACACCCGCCCACCGCAGCCGTGCAGTGGCGGCATTAGATGACAGTCGTGACATCATTGTAGCAGGCACGAGGCAGCCTCACTACGTACCGCAGCAGAACCAAGTGCAGCACGACACGGCAGGATAAGACTCGAAAATTGTGGAACTACATACACGGACGTATGAGAGAGCAGCCCATGTACAGCAGTGGAGCCTGTTTTATCATGGTGTTCGAAGCCAGCGCGGCATGGTCTTGTAGCTCCGTTGCTCGTGAACAGGAAAAAGCACGTTCCCGAGCAGTAACTGGAGGCAGACAACAGGAGCACAGACACCAGCACCAGCACCAGCACCAAACAACAGCAAGACCAACAACACCAGCACCAGCACCAGCACCAGCACCATTCGCCGCAGTAAACACACACGCGGTCGAAACCGAAACAGCTACAAGCGATTACCAACGGCAGCGTCAACGCTACCAGGACCACCAACACTACCACCAAAAGCACAAGGCCTCACACTGTACCTGGACTGAACGATCGGGCAAACAGTTGGCGATGGAAAGCCATGCCCTCTTCGAGCCTACTGAGCGACTCCCATCTTGGCATAGAGACTTGGTTGGTGCCCGTGGACGGGCGTGGAGGGGAGGGATGGAGGGCGCGAGAAGACCAAGAGCGAATCAGTCACGCGCAAGAAGCCAAGGACAACAGGAAATACTCAGCACGCACAGCGGTGTGGGACGGCACAGCAACCTCCGGTATATGGCACGGTACATGGCACGGAACATGGTACGGTCCAGGCATGGCGACATACGATTTAGACGGCACTTGGAGCTAGCGCTATTCTTGAACAACTTGGGGGGGGGGATGCATGACTTCCGCGCTCTTAGGGGAAAAAGGGCGGTTGCGAGTATTGCGACAACACGCACCACAGCCCGTAAATCTTTTGTCGCCTGTCGGAATGCGGTATGAGTCCAAACGGTCCTCCACCCAGGGGGAAGTGTGCGGTACGCCTGGTGCAAACACTGACCTTAACCTCCGCGTTCACCGTCCATACCCCCCCACAATACTCACCTCAACGGTGATGGCGTTGGCGGAGGCATAGCTCTTGATCGCATCAACCACAATCTTTGACTCAGTGTTGCTGTACTTGCCTGAAGCAGCAGCCGCGACATACACACATATCCCGAAACAGTCGGCACATCCCGAAACAGTCGGCGATCACCGCAGAAAGGATGTGGCGTCATGTCATTCCAGGCACATCAAACCCGCGATTCAGCTCCTTATATGCTAAGCTGTTCAAGAACAAATCATGGTATCACACCTCCCATGCCGGTGTTCCTATAGAAAACGTCGGCAGTTTAGCAACTTGTCTTGTTTTACTCCAGAGCCTCATTCTTGCGGGAATGTTTGGGACTGTCTGGGCGATCAGCTACCGTAGTAGGTCGAAGCGACCAAGCTATCGGCACGTCCTTCGAGTCACGCCAACTCGCTCAAGTTCCGACGTCAGCTTGTGTTTGGAGGCCATTTCATGCGGTGTGCTGGTTCGCGATTCCATCGCTGTCGAGTCGGTGTTGTTCGGCGTTCGCGTTACCGTAATTGTGATCCTCTTGACCTCCGACGCCTGTGTGTGTATGCATGTACTGTAGTTTATTGACGCTCGCGGAGCGGCTACGGTGTTTCCTCGTCCAGCAACAGCAAATTAGTCTCGTGACAGCTGTGCGGGACCATTTTCACAATGGCAAGCACCGTTGCTACCTATTAATGACACACCAGACAACAGCTCAACGACGGCATGTTGTCCGACGCAGAACAGCACCATGCCTCAGGCATCCTCCGTCCTATTGGTCTACTGGTGCTGTGCGGTTTCCCGTGAGGAGCGTGGCAACGATGCCATGAAAGTAGTCCAACGGTGTTACAAAGGCGCAACCGGATGGAAATAGAGGGGGGAGGGCTGAGAAACGTTTTGACGATTCCGAGGAAAGCCTTGGAGGTGAAGAAATTGCGCTTTTATCATGCTACATGCTAAAACGCGGGCGAGTAGCGAAGCGAAATTGTGGGGCGTTGCTAGATAATGGTACGTCTGGAGTGCACTACTGTAACTGTGCCAAGACACCGTGTACGACAGCAGCTCGGACACTGCATAACGCTCGTGTAATTCGTGCTACCAAATGTCACATGGAGTCCAACACTGCAATACAAACTTCATACTGAGCCTGAGTATCATCGGAAGTTATGCCATCTGATCCCAACGCTCGACTTACCCCCTTTCATGCCCTTCACGTCTTCTGTCCACTGTCGACCGCCATCTGAAGCTGTAGATGACGGTGGTGTCGCGGATGACAATGAAGAAGTGTTTTCTGTTGGCGGTGGCGGTTGCGCCAGACAAAAAACAGAGCATCAAATTCACACGGGAGCCTGAGCACATGTACATGCACGCATGCGTACCGCGCCGCCACGTCGCGTTCCTCCGAACGACGGCAACACAACCCGGAAACGTTCCGAACAACCAGCGACTTGGCATTATCAAAGCTGGTTGGGTTCTCAGAAGAGGAGACAGGGGCACGAACAGAAGAAAGTAACTGCCGGGCAAGAAGAGATACATTCGCTTTGTGAAGCAACGACTACACCCTTTGAAACCAAAGAAAAGTGGGAAAGACTCACGAACCTCAATGCTCCGAGTCGGAGTCTTCCACACATCGTTGTGTGGAAGGAGACTCTGACAAAGTTGCAGCCCAGAAAACTACATCAAATTGTATCTAGCGCAACGCCACAAATACATGCTGTGCTATGCTCTTTAGTAGCATATACTTGCAGAACACAACAGTACTCTCGTTGTGTTGCCATACTCTGATACGGTGCGAAGCATATGGGCAACGGTAGCGGCAACGCACCCGCCAGTAGACTAATCTACCGGTCTCATTCTTCCTCGACACATGGAGGGGGTATACCTCTCCACCACAGCCTGGGTGTGTGTCTGGTAGCGTGCAGTCTATACCTCCGCGGGACTCCAGCAAGAACATAAATTGTGCCGCGCGGGAAATAGTTCCTTGCTGTGACTCTATTGGTGGCAATCTGGTAAATCTCCCGGCTGCCAAATTGCGGAGAGTGTTGGTCCTGCAGTACAGTTGCGTGGCAATATTGAGACCGCTAGGGTATTGAGAGTACCCATCCTTTTTCTACCCCAATTACTACTGATCAACCCGAGCAGACTAGTTTGGAGGGGCGCGGGGGCGTTGGTAGATCCCTTCTTCAAAAAACCCAGCTGGGTCATAAGCGATCGTCTACATCGCCAACTGCCCACCGGCTTACTCTTCGGGGCTTGACGCGATGCCGACGATGATGACGGTAACAACGACGATGGCGTTAAGGACGATGCTGATGCTGATGCTGATGTTGTCACTGCTGATGATGATGATCGCTGCACCTGCTTTCCTGCACCCGTCTTCTCCTGAACAACCTATGTTGGGCAAAACGCGTTGGCATGTTGGGCACAAAAGTACGTTGCCACCCGAGAGCTCCCACCCGAAGTGACTTGAACGCATGGAAAATATGATAAAAAAAACACATGTGAAAAAATTCATAGCTTCGTGCTGTATTCTGCCCACTGCATCCTCCTGAGCATCCCCGCTTGCATCTGCAGAAACACTCCATCTTTCGTCTACTGGTACTTTCAAGTGCATTGGCTTGCGACGAAGAGAGAAACAAGAGCCGCACAGCAGCAAATGCTGTACAGCGATGGCACGAAATCGGAGGTGAGGTGGTGACAAGGAAAATAGGTAAATATGCTGCGTGTTTCCCACCTCCACGAATACGCGTGCGATGCTCTAGTAGCATACCGTGTACCGTATACCTGTAGTTGGCCATCGACCAACCAACGGAGAGGTGAGACTGTGACAGCACGAGACACCGGCGGTACGAGGCCTACTAGATTACTGCTGTACCATCGATGATGATGGGGCACGGATACCTATACAAGTACTCTGACTTCTTTTCTCCCAAAAGAGCCCGTTAGACAAGATCCCCGCCACACACTCACAGGAATCCTTCTCTTTGCCAAGCTGGCTCCCGGAACGATCGGCATCACAGGTGCGATGAATTTCTTGGAAAGTGTCGATTGGTAGCAATGGCCCAGAGCAATGAAGCAGTGGCGCATCCCATGGACATGCAACACCAATATGCGGTATAACCTTCATCGTAGAGTTGTCGTAGATCGGGGGACCCTGGGATGGTGACGGTTGGCCCCTCCCAGCAGAGAGAGGAAAACATGTTCCAAATGACGAACCCTCCTTGTGTGCCAAACAAAAACCGAGACACAGGGGGTTGTTGCTGTGCTCACACCTATCATGGGAGGAAAGGGCAGGAGGACTTTTGGAGGAAGGCCAGGAAGAGTTGGAAGGAAAATGATGCTCTTGGCGTGCTTGTCGGTGTCGGTGCTTCAGCAATGCACGGCGTTCGTCCATCCCGCTGTCCTGCAGCAAAGGATGTCGCTGAGAGCGTCCCCTAATGATGTGAGCCCGTCAACACACACATGAAGCGTGGTGTGCCGTCAGTAGCTGTGGTGTCAGAGCGTACCATGATGCCACACGACACTTTCCAAGAAATTCAGCATCATCTTTGTTCTGTATGTTCATGTTGTAGCTGATAGCCTCGACCTGCTGCGGAGGCGCCCTGGCATCGACTCGGGTTTTCATATCGCCGCTAAATAGGTGTCTTGGTTGAAGGGTCAAATCAAGTTGGGAACATGAACACAGCCCGGTCTCGCAATTGTACAGCCAGCCTGCGGACACACGCGTCAACGCAAAGGGATTCAAAAGGAATTCACCCGAGAGTAACACCGACCGGCATGTCAACGTGTCAACATGTCAACCGTGGTTGATCGAGTCGCTGAGACGGGGTTAGGGTTGTAACATACCACAACCAACAGAGACAGCTCCAATCTCGTCATGTACACGCGGGAGGGTGTGTACAGCTACCGGGCCGCTGCGGCCTACACTCATTCCCCGTGCCTCTGCCACCTCCTTTAGTTGTGATGTATTTATGTAGCTCTCTTGCTCCACCGCGGCTAAGAGGTCGACACCTATTGACACCATTGAGGTCAAGGGACGAGTGGTTTTCGAGTAAATTTGTTTTGTGCTTGCATCAGATGCGGTTCCTCCAGGGGGCGTAGTATTCGGCGTCATGAGTGGTTTTACACCCATAAATTTATCATCGTGCCGTACAGCAGCCGCATGTTTCACGTATGGGTTATGTACTTGTACAAGTGACACGAAACATTTTACGGCAGTTATTTTTACGTGATTTCTTAGCCCTGTGATGGCATGTGTCTTTGCTCTTCACCGCTTATCTCTCCTCCAGTCTTACAGGGGGCCGTGCTGCTACTTCGGTTCCATCGTGTCACCTTTGCAATGGACCCACCCATTAGGCTCCCTGCCTAGCGTGCGGCCTTGGTCACGCACTAGCGTTGTGTCTCCCGAGAACACCTTATGTGTACGTGTCCGAACGTGGATTCGAGGGCGATTCACTGTAGACGGATGGGGTGCTATTCGACCGCGATCGACATGTAGTGTGATCGAGAATTGTAGGCTCCCATAGCGTGGACAGGATCGTGGTTTGAGACTTACCGCCACAACACGCAAACACCACCACGATTACAGCAGTACGCTAAACCAGCACAACTGTGTCATTGAGTACTATGCCAACTGCTAACTTTTCACTGCTGCGTGTTTATCCTCTTGCCGCATACGGTGATGAACGACGACTGACTGGTTGACATGGGAACGGCAATGAGAAAGGCCGCGACCCACAGGCGAGCCGTGTCTGCACTGAGCATGGCGAAGAAAGGCGGGTCGGGTGGGTCCAAGCGAAAGAAAAAGAAGGCGGCAGCTGTCGAGGTAAGCATCCCCATGTACTTAAGCTATACATCATGACACCACCGTGCTAACCTACCGCGCGTGTCTCTTCGTACGGGGTTGACTAGTAGGCAGACGTTTCTATGCGCTTGGTGCATTAAATACTGAATTCGAAAATTGCACTGCTGTCTGCGGCAAGCTCACGATAATTGCCGGGTTTACCCGCCACGGAATACTGCTGCACTTGGGCGTCACATCGTTTTGGACGCAACGCATCGTACGACGCACGCCCATAACACTCAACAGGCACCCTGGTGTTTTAATTGTGTTGAACACAGGATGTGGGAAGTGCGGCGACGATTAGCACGAGGGCGGTGCCTACATCTTCTTCGGAGGACGATGACTACGAAGACGCGGGCGCACCAATGATGGCGAGCGGTGGAGGGTTCGCTGACGTCAAGACGGCGAAACGAGGTCCGCGTGTTGTGTGTGTTTCCCGATCTGGGTCGGAGATTAGTGGTTTCCGGTGTTGCTGTACGCGACGTGAGATGGAGATATCAAACCTAACCCCTTTATGTGCTCCTTCCTCGCGGGTGACAACCTGAGGTTTCGATCCTCTGTCGCCTTTTGTCGGCCATCCAGCGCAAGCGTCACCCATGACTCATGGCCCATCACCTCCCATCACCTGCGCGCCGCGTTGTTGGCGTGGGTCGATCTCGATGCACCTCACCTGGATGGAGTTCTCCATCCAAAGAGCATGCACACTGCTGTACGGACTCATCAGTCGAGTGTGCGTTGGCCGAGCAGGAATTGCGTCTTTGGTCCTTTTGCACACGTCGTTGCGTTGCTGCTCCTGCTGACTGTTGTTGACGCTGCTGCCCCTGCCACGGGTGCTAGTGCTCTTGATTGTTGTTTTGATTTTTTCCGTCCTTGTCTTTGTTTTTATTGTCGGTGTTTTGCTTTTTGCAGGTGAGATTCTGCAAGACGGTGCGATCGGAAGCGACGACGCGAGGGAGGCGAAGATCGAAGAGACTTTGAGAAAAATGGGCGTGCAGAGCATCGGTCAGGTTCGGGCGGCGAAAGCGAAGGAGGACAAGGAAAACAAAAGCGTGGGCCAGCAAATTACCTCCATTTTCGATGTGAGTGCGTTGGAAAGTTGTATTGTATGCTGTGCGTGCGCGTTTGTTGTTGATCTGGAGTCATCTGAGAGCGTCGTTTTCGGAGGGAACTACAAGAAATGTCAGAACAAACCATCACTACTCTCAGCAGTGCTGATCGTCGACACCGGTACCCGACGAGAATGTCGTAGCTAGCGTATGTCCTGCTGTCGAAGACTTGCGTTGGTTGTTGTTGGAATGGCTATTTTCTGTCAATGTTTTGACATGCTTCAAGAGTCTTGCGTTTTAAAACCAAGTTGATTGACATGGAAAAATCTTGACCCTTGATGGCCTGTCCGCCTGTACGTCTGGCGTCTCTCAATATCGCCGTATATGTCGTGCACGGTTATTGAGTTAGACACAGCAGCCCACTTTGGCAATAGCTTGTTCGCCAATTTCCTCTGTCGTCTTGCCCGACTCTTTGCGTGTCTGTCGCTCTGTTTGTCTGCCTGTCTCTTTGTCTGTCTGCCTGTCTGATGTTCTTGTCGCCCGTCCGGCTACCGTTGTGTGGCTCTGTACCCTGTGCTCCCTCCCCTCCAATCGTGCCTGGTCGCTTCGTTCCACCTATCCATCCCGTCCGCGACCACTGGAAATACTATTCCACAAAGCTCATCCCACCTGAGACGCAACTGGTGATGGAGAGGGTCTTCATCGCGGGCTTCGCGGTGTGCTTGCTGTTCTTGGTTGCCTGTGGGTGTGCAATAGGAGTTGAGGCGTATTTCCTGTCCACCAACGGGAAGCTGCCTCCAGATCTCGACAAGTTCATCGTTGGGGTGGGTGCTTGTTCATGCTTTTGTGGCTCCATGGCCCCACGGCTTGCCATGCCACCAGAACCTTTACCTTGTTGGTATCCGCACTCCTATGTACGGTTTTGCCACGATACGCCCCCCGCCCCCCTCCCGAAGCACCAGAATACACAACAACTCATTCGCAGGTGTCATCCGTATGCAATCCCCCCCCCCCGGTGTTCCCCCTCGGTGTTAACCATCGAGGTTGGGTTTTCGTCGCTTGGCAACGACGTTGTAAAACAAGCCGCCCCGCCCCCCCCCCCGGTGTTTGCCATCGAGATTGGGTTTTCGTCGCGTGGCAACGACGTTGTAAAACAAGCCAATTCACTTCGTGGCCTCGGCAACCAGGTTACCGTTTTTCTTTTGCCTCTGTTTTTTTTTTTGGCGGTAACCATAATGGTGGTCGAGTTGATCATGTTGTGCGGGGTGGAGAACCCTCACTCCGCGCAAGGGGGATGATCGCACCACGTTGTGTTACAATGGTCAAGCACCCTCGAAGCAGTTACACAGTGCTTACAACTGTCTCTGGAAGTGAAAGCACCAGACAAAATATTAATTCATACGCAGCTGTCATCCGCAAGGAAGTAAGCACAAACAAGATGCCGAA
>CACKRE030001825.1:38705-55094 GCA_902602495.3 Ectocarpus sp. CCAP 1310/34 | reverse complement strand
TTTCTGGTGCTTTCACTTCCAGAGACAGTTGTAAGCACTGTGTAACTGCCTCGAGGGTGCTTGACCATTTTAACACAACGTGGTGCAATCATCCCCCTTGCGCGGAGTGAGGCATTTCCACCCCGCACAACATGATCAACTCGACCACCATTATGGTTACCGCCCAAAAAAAAAAACGGAGGTAAAAAAATAAAACGGTAACCTGGTTGCCGAGTTCACGAAGTGAATTGGCTTGTTTTACAACGTCGTTGCCACGCGACGAAAACCCAACCCCGATGGCAAAACACCGGGAGGGGCGGCTTGTTTTTCAACGTCGTTGCCAAGCGACGAAAACCCAACCCCGATGGGAAACACCGGGGGGGGGAAGTCGGTAGAGGGGGGAGGGGAAACGCGCGCTTCAGCATGGCAAGGCATGCCATCCATGATCGTAAGGGAGCGAGTCGGGGCCCAAAACCAACCAAGTAGAAATGGTGATGGTGTATTCGCCTGCACGGGCCGGCGACTTTGGCTCGGGAATAGCTTCAGGAGTCACGAAGAACGAATACACGCACCGCTTCATGGCACTTGGCCGCAATACAAATGACTGATACCATGACCACGATAGACCAACAAGCCATCATGAATCGAACTTCGATCTGGACAATACATCGCTGGAAGGAAGCTCCAAAACAGGGCGCGGCAATCTTCTTGAATCGCATTCACACGGCACACGGCAGACGGCAGACGCCACCCTCCAACAAGTGAAGACGTTCACTGCCCACTAATGTAATTGTCCGGGCAACACTATTTCTAGCAGCAACAATGGTTATACCGCGGGAGCATTCCGGGCAACTCATAACGTACTCATGGCTGTACTCACATCGAAGTCCTCCAGAGACGAGGGGGGCAGGATGTCTACGACCTTCATCACGTTCTCGTGGTTGAAGTGCCGCAGGAGCCGGATCTCCCTGACGATGCGCTTGGCGTCCACCAGATCATCGAAAGCTCCTGGAATCTTCTTGATGGCCACCTGCAGTCACCCGAGGTTGTCGAGGCGAACAACAAACCCGACGCGTGGGAGTGTGATACTGGAGCAGCGGCGCTGAGCATTCCGCCTGAGAGCTCCAACAGGTGTTTGGGGTGCTCGGCAGAGTATACTGTCTACGGGGCCTTTGGGGGGGGTGCGCGGATGAAATGTGTTGATGGGCATGCTGCATGGCGATGGTGTTGCCTAGCGCATGTCTCTCACTAAGCAACAAGGTCTTGAGTCAACGTTCTTGCTCTTTCGGCCTCTGACGAGCTACCGCACCCAAACAACAGCTCACTTCATATCGGGGAGGATTCCATTTCCCACTGTCAGATGCATGAACAGGTGGACCGTTAATAAAAAAAAAGGTGAATTTACATTAAACTCGAGTGTCGAACGGTTGGGCGCTGGGTGGCTTAGCTGTAGGTTCATGTGCCGGCATTGATGCTAGGTTGGTGTTGATGGGACCATTTCCAGGTTGGTATTGTTTGGACACCTCGTATCGTAGGTGCTAGGCGTCGATGAGATGAAGCTACAAAGGTTGTTTGCTTGTGCTTGTGCTTGGATAGGTGCTGGGTTGGTGGTGCTTGTAGTAGGCCTGCAGCATAAACAAATCTCTTGGGCTCTTGGGTGGTAAACTCTGTGCTGAATTGCGCAGGTCTGGTCTGAATAGATGGGACGCCAAGTGTGGGTGCGTGGCTGATGTGGACACACACACCCCAGTGGTATCGTATACGTGCGTATGGTCCGTGCACAAGTAAAAATCCCAAAATTTCCCAGCACAAATGACAACTTTTCTCTGCACACGGGTGGTTGTTCGGAATTCTGAAAATACCGGAAAACGCCCTGTTTACAGGCGCATCGCGTGACGGAGAGTTTTTTTTTTTTTTTTTTTCCTTGACTTTTTATCTCCGATAAACCGGAAAATCTTGTTTTGTTTTTCGAGAGGTGTGTTGTTTGTTGATGCCACCAAACTCAACGGTTTCGGTTTTGGACAGATCTCGGAATTTGCCAGGTGGGTTTTTTTTTTTTGAAATATTCGAAATTGACGGAGATATACAGGGAAAACTTGATTTAAAGGGTCAACTTGTTTTGTTTTATATGCAATAACTAACCGACCGATTTCAAAATAGAGTGCGGCAAACGATTCCTCTCGACCATCCCCAGGTGGGAATTTCTTGGTTTTGCTGGGAAAAATCTGGTTCTCGAGATATTCGCGTTGTTGTTGTTCCGCGCCATGCGGTGACTTTTTTTTTTCCTGGGCGCACGCGGTGCCCAACAACTGCACACACGGCAACCCGAACAACACAAAACACGCACACAAGCACCATGGGGAAGGCTAAGGGACGGGCAAAGAAGAAGAAATTCGGAAATCGCGGACCCGATGGCAGGGCGGTTCCTAAAAAGCCGAAGCCGGCGCAGCAAAATGATAACTCATCGCCCGGCTCTGGTGATGCACCAGTCGACGGCGCGGATTTGATGGACGTGGATGAAGAAGGGACGGCAGCGGCAAACGAGGACGCCAACGATGAGGAGTGGTGCGATGAGGATTCCAGCGGTGCAAACGGCAGCAGTGGTGGAGGTCAGTCGATACTGCGTTTTGCGCACCGGTCTGTAGCGTCCGCAGCAGCGCGCGCCGCAAGAAACGCGGCGAAAAAAATCTCGCCGCCTGCACTGTCCAGGAGCCAAAAATTCCGAAACAGAAAAAGGCTTCTCGGACAAGAAACGAAGGACATGGCACGATTCATGGGAGCATTCTTGCGGCGGGCGCAGCAGGAAAAGCAGCAACAGTCGGAGCAGGAAGAGGTGGAGAGCTCCTCTGTCGGTAACGAGGTTCGTCCTGTAGAGGAATCGGCGGTGAATTTAGAGATTGCACCGCCTACTGGTCCCTCGAACGACGGCAGCGTGTGCGGACATGTAGAGACCAGCAGTAGCTGTGGCAGTGTCGGCGACATGCCCATAACCACGGGTCACGGGCTTCTGATAGAGGAGTGGTGTAGCGGTCAGGAGATGAAGGACGCCGAAGAAGCGATGGATGACATTTGCGATACCTCATCAGACGGGTTTCTTGACGGTTTGGATTTCAGCAGCAGCAGCAGCCGCAGCAGCAGCAGCAGCGGCGGCGGCGGCGGCGGCGGCGGCGGCGGCAGCAGCTGCGCCGAAAGGGGCGTCCCCCCCTGTCCTCTTGGCAAAGAGGCAGTAGACGTTGGGCAGGAGACGGGGGCGAACGATGAGGTCGGCGACAAAATGCGAACCACTGGAGTACCCGTCGTTGCGGACCTCCTCCCACCAGGGCCCTCCCGTCGAAGCATCCGAGACGGCCGTTTCGGCGGTAGGTTTGCTGCACCCACCCGCCGATACGACAACACGGCTGGAAACAACAAAGGTGGGACAGGGAGAGGCAACAAGGTTCTGGCGCCGGAAGAGGTCCACGACAGATCAGGTGTCACTGCGATGCAGCTTCAGACGAACAAGTCGCGGCGCGCCGTGCGAAGGGAGAGGGTGGCGCAGGAGGGCAAGATATGGACGCCTGCGGCGCTGGCTCGGGCAAGGGATCGAACACGCAAGCACTGGTCGAGGCGTAAGGCAGAGCTCATGGAAACCTATCGCAACGCCTACGACGTGCTTCAGAAGGTGAGGTCCGTGGTAGCTGTACCTGATCAATGCTTTTCAATGAAAGCCAACTTTAAATATTTGTTGTGGTTTTGAGCGTCAGACACTGGCAAATTTGGCGCCTGTTCTCAACACTGCTGTGGCCACCCATAGGGCGTCACCGCCGTGTTTTTAGGTGCTGATGGTTGCGTGCCGTGAGCCCATGTTCTTTTCCGTTCTTCCCCCCCGCCCCCCGATATCGAAACCTACGGTAGAGATGAGGTCGCCTGAAATTTCTGCTGACAGCGACATCTCCAAAACGCCCGTGTTCTTCCTCCTTCGTCTCAGGCTGAAGAGACCAACAACTACGGATCAGTGGTGGAGGATTCGACGACGATGCTGGATGAAGCACACCTGGTTCGCACCACCCGTGTCATCCGCACCGTGAAGCATTTCCTGTTTCTCGAGTGAGTGGGCGGGGAATGTGTAGTGCTGTCTTCTCCTGTCTTGCATCTTCGTTTGAACCATTGGGCATTGATTGGATCGGCGCTGCCGTTGAAGCACCATTCGCGCTGCATGTTCATGCCGGTTAGATATTGCTGAGCGATGGTGCTGTCTCAGAAGAGGATACTCCGTTTACCACATATCCCCCCGCGAAAATGCCGACCGAATTAACGACAGAATCCAAGATGGGGTCGCGAAAATGGAGCACAGCAGAGAAGCAGGCAAGGTCGCCGACGTCGACTCGAGAACAGTGAGGCGTTGGGTGAAGGAGTTTTGCAAGGGTGACTCCTTCGTTGTTCGCAAACGGCAGTACAACAAGCGGGAGCCGCACTCCTACATCGACGATGAGGACATCCGCGGTCGCCTGAGGGAGTACATCGACCGGAGGCTGTACCGACGGAAGAAGGACGAGCCACGCCTTCGAATCGCCGACGTGCAAAAGTGAGTGTTTTGGAAATAGAGGAAACGAAGGTATGTCGTTCGTTGGTGGAGGTAGAAACCCGTGCGCAAAATTGTGTGGGCACGCTGCTTTTGTATTCGTGAGTTGTTTTTTTTTTAGGTGACCCTCTGCCAGCTTTAGACACCCTGTCTTCGGAATGGAATTTATTGCTTGCGGGATATTTGCTCAGTTGGCCAGCGACCCGCCCCCCTTACATCAGTTTTTCGTTGTGAACACTTTGTCTCATGTACTGCGAAGAACCCCCTCCCTACCCACCCACGTCGGTTCCCACTGTTTTCGTTGTCTTCGTTGCATACACTCCTCTGCCACGACGTTACTTTGAAACAGGTGGATCAATGAAGATCTACTGAAAGAGGAGCTTGCCGGTACGAGAGGAATTTCTCGGAGGACCGTGCACAAGTGGATGCAAAAGCTCGGCTTTCGATGGTCGAGGCACCACAAGTGCGTGTACGTGGACGGCCACAACAGACCGGACGTCGTCACCGACCGTCGGAGCTTTGTGGAGTTGCTAAAGCGCCTGCACCAGAACATGTCCATGTGAGAAAACGTTTTTTAATGGGCCTGGGATATGAAGCACCCCTCGAGCGTTTTTTTATTTTTTATTCTGTTGGCGTGCTGTGAAGTGCCACATGCGACATACTGCTCTTCATCGTCCGCCTGATACCCGCGGCGTAACCCTCCCTCCCCCTTCATAAACACAAAATCAAGCAAGAACCCAACTGCGAAGATTATGTCTCAACCTATCATGGTCCTTCCGTTGCTGCTGACTCAATCTTTGCCCCGTTGGCAGTCCCGTCCGCGTGGAAGAAACGGTGATGGTGGCAACCAGCCGCGGTGAAGCTCGGCAGGAGGGAGCATCAGATGACTCGGACGTCAGCGGCGACGAGCGGGACAGCGGGGCCAGGTCGGAGACGGGCGACGACGAGCACATCAACGGGGAGACGACGGGCCGGGAACCTCTTCTCTGGCCAGCGGTCAGGGAAGTCGAGGGCAAGAAGGAGTACAAGCACGTGCGCGTCTACGGCGATGGCGAGACGTCAAAGCGCGTGGCAGACGACTGCACGCGTGTTCCGTTCGACCCGCGCGACTTGGCGGCACCCGACTCCAAGGGTGACTACTGCTTGCTCCCTGACGACGAGGTCATGAAGTTCTATCGACCGAAGAAGGTGAAACGCGAAGCGCTTTTCTGGCCAGCAGTGCGGACGGTTGACGACGAGGATCAGTACAAGCACGTGCGCATCCACGACCCCGCGAATGCTCTCGGGAGGGATTGCGTGCGTGTGCAACGGCTCAAGGAATGCCCGTGCGACCAGCGAAAGCTCTGGGGCAAGTGCTCGTGCTACGTTCGATGTGAGTGCTACAACTGCATGCGCAAGCCGGGCGTCGACTCCACGCAGCTGCCCTTCGATCAACGCGACCTCATCGCCACCGATGGAAAGGGGGATTACCGCCTGCTGCCTGATCACGAAGTGTTGTCGCTGTTGTTCCACGACGAGACCACCGCGAAGGAGAACGACGATGGGGACCACCAATGGCTCTCAGCGGACAAGGGGGCCGCCATGAAAGTCAAGGGGGAGGGCCGCGCCGCGCACATCTCGGATGTGATCGGCGTCGACCTTGGGCAGCTACAGATCAGCGAGGAGGTGTGGGGCATGATGCAGGAGGACAAGGATGCCGGTACGGAGCGATCTGGGAAGTACTTCGGCAGGACGGAGGGTGAGGGGGAAGATAGCCACAAGGTGAAGGAGATTCAAGATGCGGTGAAAGTGCTGAAGAAGGCTGCTGCAGACTGCGAGGTGCTCAAGACAGCGAACGACCCACGGACGGCTGCTGTCATCATGACTGTTGGGAAGCAGCATGATGGCTACTGGACGAGCGACCGCATGTGCGCCCAACTACCGGCGGCTATCGCTATGTTCGAGCTGTCGAACGGGCCGCACCGCCAGGGTGTCTTCATCTTCGACAATTCCACTGGGCACAACGCCTACGACGACGACGCGTTGCTGGCCCACAAGATCAGCTTGGCGCCGGGTGGGGAGAAGGCCGCGCTCAGGGTGTTCGAGGATGACAACGGGAAAACGGTACACCCTACATTTCAGGTTGGTGACACCCTGCTCACCGACAAGAAGATATTCTTACCGAAGACAGAGGCGCAGAAGAAGATGAAGGGGCGCAAATTTGGAACGGGGCTTGACAAAAAGAAGTACCCCGTCGGAACCAGAGTCACGTCTGGATCGCCGCTGCTCGGGCTCAACAAAGGAGGTGAGCAGATGCTCAAGGAGATGGGGTTGTGGCGGCTTGACGGCGAGAGGGCGAAGGGGCTCGTCAAGTGCTGCAACAAGTGCAAGGCCGACAACGCGGCCTCACGGCAAGCGATCGCAGCATTCAACAAAGGCGGCGAGCAGCGTGAGAGGGTTCTAGAGCAAGCGCGGCGGGAGCAGCAGAGTTCTCCTGCCGAAGGCCCCGCGGCAGAGGGAAGGGCGGCCGCAAGGAGGCAGCGATGCTGCATGGAAAGGGTCTTCTCCGACCTGGGGGCTTTCAAGGCCCAGCTCAACAAAGTCCAGCAGATCTTCAAGGACGCCGGTCACGTGTGCATCTTCCTTCCCAAGTACCACCCTGAGCTCAATGCCATTGAGCGGTACTGGGGATACGTCAAGCACGTCCTTCGGCTTCACTGCGAGTACTCCCTCACCCACATGCTCAAGATTCTGCCGAGGGCGTTGAGTGGGGTGCCTTTGGAACACATCCGCGCGTGGAGCAGGGTGGTGTGGCTATACATTGAAGCGTACGACGACGGGATGGTGGGCTACCTCAAGAACCGCGAACTCAAGGAGTGGCACACGCACCGAGAAGCCACCCGAAGGGGGGATGCGGTTTTGGAGGCAGCGGGGCGAGGAAAAACACAAGCGGAAAAGGACGCCGCGGCGGCGAAGGCGTTGGCGGCTTCGCAGGAATGCCGAACCTTCTCCACGAGGAGGGCCAAAAGGGCATTCAAAGCGTGGAAGAACAAGCAGAGGGAGGAAGAGAAGGAGGGGGGAGAGGAGAAGGAGGCCGAGAACACTGCGTCGTGATGTGTGTGTCTCTGTATGCATTATTGGGTGTTTTTTACGTTGAAGTATTGTTTATTCAACAGTTATGCGTGGTGTCTGCAAAGTGCGAACGTGAGGTGTCCATGGTGTATCAAGCAGGCAGTAAGAGAGGGGGGGGGGGGGGTCCCTCCAGGGAACGATTAGGAGCGTTCCGTGATTACATAGGGGAGGTATACTGCATTCTGGGGGGCTCCGTGTATGATTTTGGTCAAAAATGTTGCATGTCACCAGAAAAAAAAAACTCTGCGGCCATCGACGTATCTCGACGAGGCGGTCACGACCATCGTTGTTTCACGTTCCAATTTTTTTCAAAAAAAAGTTATCGCACAAAACGTGATTGGACAAATTGTTGTGCACGGACCATACCTGGCCGAACGTATGTTCGAACGAACTCAACTGGACTCCACCCACCCAACCCGCTGTCGGAGTCACGATTTTCTACGAACGTACAAGCGAAGATCGAGATCGAGAGAGCACATGTCTAGCTGGTAGAAGTGGAGGATAAGGGCCAGAGGGGCAGACGACATAGTTCCATGATGGATGGGAGAAAAAAAAAAAAATGTTTTACCGCTCCCGGGGGCACGGTGCAAACAACACACGGGCTGGCAGCCACAGCGGTGCCTCGTGCGATTTCTAGATAGTAGCTCACAGCAGTTTATGCTACGACCGGATTTCCAAATAGCCTATTGTACCAGACGAGTATCAGCAGAGAGTCGAGCCGAACTATTACTGGTGTCCGGCACGAAAGGCATCAGCCAGAAGCCAGCAACTAAACTCACAATATGACGCGCAAGTCCCCATTTGGAACTGGACTTGGACCCTTGGGAAGCGGTGATTCTTCTTATTCTATTCGCATTCATTTTCCCGACGCCGAGAAATATCTACAGCGAGCGTTCCCAAACACTGCTGTTCATACTTTGTACTGCCTGTGAAGATGAAGTACAGGGGTCGCAAGCAACACGCACCTCCTAATTCTAACTGCGGATGCCTCTCTAAGCTATGTGGTTCTGCTGAAAAACACCTGAGTGAAAGTTGAGGTAATTGTAGCACATGTGCGAACAGTACCTTGCTGTTGGATTCGTGGTCCAGCGCGGAAATGACCACTCCGTAAGCCCCGTGTCCGATCGGCTTGATCATCTCGTATTTTAAGTCCAGCTCGAAGTCAGTGCCGGCGGCGTTGACCGCTCTGGCGTTCGACGATGGCCATCATCATTCAATCATTTTCACCGTCATTGTTGAAGTGCGTTGTAGGAAGTGCGGCGTTGTTTGCCGCCAGCGTTACGGGGCAAGCCGTGGTGGCGAGGGTGGGTGGGACACACGGCAGTGAACGAGGATGATGGGTGTATGAACAAACGGGTAGCTACTTGAAACGAAGTCAGCGTCGCAAAGGTGTGTGGTGTAGTAGACTAGATATCTTTACCGATTGCTTGCTGTGGGAAGAAGTTCTTCGCAGCAAGCTCGAGAAAGACACACAAGAGGCCTCGAGGATCCAAGTGCGTCTATCCCCACCGATTCGAAAGGTTCAGGATATCTGCGTAGTATAACAGTACTGTATACCAAGATAACAACAACTGTAGCAGGAGACTCTATACAGTACACGCGGGATCAGTCAGTGAATGTGGAAGGATTTGACGTAGCCATGTTGACATCACATGTGTGCATGCCCCTGTCTGACAAGTCGGAACTTGCAATGAGCGATGAACGCCATCAACGGGCGTCAGATCCAATAATGTGGCTGGCTGCTGCTGACGTCTCGTCAGTCTGACAAGTCTGAACATGGTAACCTCTCTCCATCTTCGTGGTGTTACCTAAACGTTTCAAGGGTAGACATACACTACTAGACTACACACGAGCAGGGAGAAAGTGCGAACGCCTTCCGTCTACGACGGCAGGAAAGAGCAAATAAACCTTGCGCGTCTATCTACACGTCGGCAAAATTTCTAAGATTCACTTGTTGTATCTAATGTGTTCTACCTTTCGATCAACGGCAGCAACACGTCTGTAATCGATCACACTGGCTTGCCCTGCTGCGGTTTACCAGGCCAACCAACAAGACAGTAACCTAGGCCACCTCTTCGTGCACTAGAACGGGCCTAGCCACGAGTACACAGGACCCACTGACTTGCCGGCTGCTCTTTGGTTTGGAGAGAGCGGGTTTTGCCATCAGGGATTGAGACGAAGGGACCAACTGCAGGCACTATATATGATGATGTGTGATGTAGCATGAGGAACACGCCACGCACGATCGGACAGCTTTTCAGGAGAAGGGCCAGGAGGGTAGTAAGCCCAGAGACTTATCGAAAGGTCGTCGTGCCAAGAGGCCACCTCTTGTCTTCCAGTCCACCGCTCTCCTCATCGCGGCCTTTCGGTCCCGCACTCGCTGACTCTTGTTTCTACGGTTGGAGCAAACGTCAAACACTCTTGAGATATAGATGGATAGGTGCACCTGACATTCCTCCGGCTGCGACGTTGCAGCGCTCTCTCCTTCAGCCCCTTGATCTGCTGGTTCAACGCCGCGACCCAGCTTTCTCGCTCCTCCAACGTGTCCGCGTAGACCATGAGCGCTTTGGCGTTGGTGATCACCTGGAACGCGTGGACTCGCGTGGGCAGGTTGGTCACCCGGGACTCAGCGATCAGCACCATGCGGCCCCTCGGACGCAGGTCGCCCTGCTTGGAGAAGTATGTGATGACATGGTCCTCGAGGATGAACCATCGCCGCCTCCACTGGACACCACCCTTCTTGGTCAGGTGTCCATCTAACCTTGTGCTCCCGTGCATCTTCACCGTGCTACCCTTGCCGCTGTTGTCCATTCTCCTGACAGTAGGGTCTTTGGTTGTAGTCTTGGACGTCGTGGGCAAGTCAATTCCGGACTGCCTCTCCGCTCTCTCCGCCATAACCGGCCAACGGCGGTAATTACCGTGGATTTTTTGCTGTTTTTCTTGATTAAACTAAACTCGTGTCAGTTGCTAAAATAATCCCAAAATCTAGCGAAGACTCGGTCCCTGGTCACAAAAATGCTGGTCATCAATCAGAAGATCTAAGGAACACACACACTATTAGCAAGAAAAGGGTACACAAGCCCGAGGAGGTACACCTGCAATCCCTGCAGCACGTTTGCGTGCTCACAACTGAACTACACGCGCACACACTTCGGCTGGAGCAAGCGGAAACGCTCAGACCGCCCCCTGTCCTATGCCCAGGCCCTCATCCAGGCAGGCTGCGAGGAAACCATCGAGGCCACCGTGCGCAAACGGAGACTGTGTTTCGCGGGCTTCGTTATGCGCATGGAGGACAGCCGCCTCCCCAAGCGCATGCTGTTAGGAGCGATGGCGGGGGGCGTGGGATACCGGGGCGGGCAGGAGAGCGACTGGGTGTCTCGTCTAGGAGAGGACCTCGTGGCCTTCAACATGGGAGACGAAAAGGAAGGGGGGAAATGGAAAGAGAGCGCCAAGAACTCGGAGGTGTGGTACAACAAGGTCGAGGACGGGGCGGCATGGTTCATGAGGAAATGGCACAGGCAGGAGGCGGAAGCGTCCGCGAAGCGCCAGCGCGCGCGGGAAGCAGAAGCAGAGAGTACGACCATCTCAGGACCGAAGAGAAAGAGAACCGGCGAAGCGGCGGTGGGGGGGAAGAAACGGCGAACGGGCACTGCTGTAGAAGCGAGTAGGGCGGCCGAGGCAGCGCTTGTGGCGAACTATGTGCCCGGCTGANCAGCGCGCGAGGGAAGCAGAAGCAGAGAGTACGACCATCTCAGGACCGAAGAGAAAGAAGAGAACCGGCGAAGCGGCGGTGGGGGGGAAGAAACGGCGACTGGGCACTGCTGTAGAAGCGAGTAGGGCGGCCGAGGCAGCGCTTGTGGCGAACTATGTGCCCGGCTGATGATGTTGTTGCGCCCTGTTTCCCTCCCTGCCGTATGCTATACTCCTTTATGTATTTATGTCCTTTTTATTGCCTTCGGCCTCTGTGCTGTGTTTCTTTTTTCATGACCTCCCTGCCTACTCTGCTGTGTTGGGTACCTTAAGCTCGCTTTGGTGTTGCCTTTGTTTTTGTACGTCTGGCTGTCTGCCCATCTGCCGCCTCTTTGCCCTGTTTGCTCCGTTACTCCCATGCCCTGGTGCGCAGTGCCTGGTGCTGGTACGTCACCCTTTCTGCTTTGATTTTTTCTTTCGGCGGGTGTGGGAAGCGTCCCCCTTTATTTTTCTGTTATTTTTGTTTTGTTTTATGTTGATCGGTGTCCGAGGGCTCTTTTCTCGAACGGTCGGTGCGATACCTGTTCTTTTCTTTCTATCATTTTGTTTCCTTTTTCCGAGTGGTTTGTACCCTATTTTTGTTTTTTTTTGTTTTCTCGCGGCGTCGTATGTGCCGGGTTTTGAGACCACGGGCTCCCCAGTTTTTGTGGACTATAAGAGCTAATGTGAGAAACAACAACAACTACAATTCGACTACAGCAGCAGCATCATCCCCCTTGTCCCGCATTTCACCAAAATTGATGTTTGTCGACTAGACAGCGTACTGCTGTCTGAAGTGCTGTCTGTACAATAATAACACCCCATGGGTGCATGGTACACAAGCTCGGGGCATGCAGCTGCTGTCTGAAGTGCTGTCTGTACAATAATAACACCCCATGGGTGCATGGTACACAAGCTCGGGGCATGCAGCTGCTGTCTGAAGTGCTGTCTGTACAATAATAACACCCCATGGGTGCATGGTACACAAGCTCGGGGCATGCAGCTGCTGTCTGAAGTGCTGTCAAAATGAGTCCGTGGACATACAATGAAGACCCAACCAAAGCCATTATTGCAATTGACAATCACCCGAATCTATCCATATCATCTGTGTTAGGCACAGCAGTGTAAACATCGACACTGCCTAGGAATCGTTCCACATCATTGAAGGGGTCTCCCGCGATGCAGGTGGTACACAAGTAAGGCACCCGAGTTGTCCGCGCCATCTCCGCAGGGTCTCTCTACAAAAAAACCAGTGACGTCATCACTCATACACATCTATTGTTGTTGTTGTTGTTGTCTTCACATTAAACCGCATGTCAGTTGCTAAATGCCAAAATCTAGCAAAAGACTCTCAGCCCGTGGTCACGAAAGTGCTAGAGCCATCATCTGAGGATCTAGAGAACACGCACACATATAACGAGAAAAAGGTATCCAAGAGCCCGAAGAGGCACACCTAAAAATCCCTGCAGCACCGTATGCGTGCCCAAAAACTGAACTGCACGTCCGTCCCACCGTTCGACTACAGTAGCATCACCCCCTCCCTGTCCCACTCTATACCAAAACGGAAGNATGCGCAGCAGCAAGAAGGTTTCGGTCATCCCTTGAGGGTGAGTCTAGCCCTGCTCGCCAGAAAGACCCCCCCCTTCGCTACAACCCATGTCAAAGCAAAAGCTTGTCGAGGAGCGAGGGGAAGAAGGGAGAGTTCTATATTCAGGGAAAAAACGGAAAATATTTGACAATGGATACTTGCCATGGAAACAATGACCTCCCGGTGATTACCGTCGTTTGCGCCCCTCCCCCTTCACAGAGGCTTTTGTGTGTTGAGACTCACTTGAGACTGCAGTAGCAGAGGGCAGGCAGACACAACACCGAGTGTAGGAATAGAAAAGAGACGAGTAGTGTCGGTATGTTACCAGTACCGCGCTGCACAAATCCCGATATTCAGCGTACATGCGATAGATTCAACTTGGAACACCCGTCGTTGGTCCGCCCCCCCTGCGCGCAGCGAGCAGCCAGCAGCCAGCAGACCTGCCGGCGCCACCAACGCAGACTAGTAGATTCGCTTCCTCTTTGCAGCCCTGCACTGCACACTCACGAGCCACGTTTGCTAAGCGGCGAGAGATTTGGTGCAAGGGGTGGCTTATACAGTTCGGGTGAGATGATGCCGCTGATGGCTAGCATGCCTTACCGGGCTCTTCGGCTGCTGGCAGTGACCACCGTGGTTTGTACGATTGGCTTGGGGGAGGTTCAAAACCTTGGAGACAACGACTTCGATGACTTCGTCGCCGACCTTCCTGAACAAGCGCTCCTATTGGTCGACTTCTACAAGGTGCGACACGCAGGCTTGTCGGCGTGCCTGAAATCGTAGTGTCTGAAGACCTGAGGAGTGCTGGGGAGCGGAGCGATTTGGCAACAGCAGCACCGAAACCGCCATGTATGCTTGTAGTCTAGGTCGGTCGTGTGTGTGAGGTTCTTAAAACTCGATTCGACGGCGCTGTGGCTGTTTTTTTTTGCGCCACTCACCACTCGCCTTCCACCAAGCTGTTGCCGAGGGTGAGGGTGTGGAAGGTTCTGTTATATGAATGTGGTATTCCCCCTTGGTTCTGTCGGTACGTTTCCAAAATGTGGTCATCGATCGATTTGATCCTGGTCCAAGGTCGCTCCAACTGAATTCCCCTGGCCTATGGTACTGTAAAGGTACTGCTGTAGGTCCCTCACCTCTGACAGCAGTAGTTTAGTGCCACACACGTGTTTACACTGTTGCTGTACACTGAGCAGTATGCAATACCCACCTGGCTCCTCACGTCCTCTGTACAAACGTAGGCAAACGGTCGTGCTCGAAGTTACTACAGTATTCAACGAATGGCCATCCAGCATTATGTATACAATAAATATACGGTACGACGCGAACCCGCAGGGTACTGCTGTATTGAAAGGGAAGGGATCGAAAAGTGGGGCAGCTGACTTGCACTGATAGGCGATAACACTAACACTCCAACAACGGCAACGCTCATCGCTTGGAATACAAGATGTAGTCCCGCCGTTCAAATTGATGCTTCTCTGATCACTCTGTTGGTTTATTTCGGGCGAACTGCAACCTCATGTACACGAAACAGCCCATTCTCGCGCCCCCCCCCCGTCCCCCCTTTGCCCCCCTTCGTTCCCTGCTTACTGCAAAATAACACGCAAGCCTGGCTGCAGACATTGCCAGAGATTGAGCCCAGTTCTAAACTACCTCGAGGCCGAATGGGAGAAAGAAGAGCCGGACGACTCGAAGCGGTGGTTCAAGCTTGCCAAGGTCGACATCGAGAAGAACCCTCGTCTCAAGACGGTGAGCTACTCGTGCTGCCCGCCCACTGCTGCTGTGCTATCGGCCCTGGCTTGGTCGCACAATCTTAGTACGCAATTCTGAAGCACCGCCGGTCCACTTTCTTCTTCTAATAGCAGGTGTTACCGTGTATGACACAAGATAACACACCCCCTTGACCGATTTTCGAAGCTCGATTTCTCAACTGCAGGAACAGTCACAGCGCCGAAAGCGGCGGCGTTGAAACCGTCTCGTCGAGAGCTTTTCGAAAATGTATCGTTTCGTTTATGCATCCTCTTCGTCGTGGAGTAATCGAGCTTTGAAAATCGGTCCAGGGGGGGTATTATCTTGTGTCGTATACGGTATTCTACCGCAGGCGGGTAACGCAGGGTGCAGATCCAGGTGCTCATTTGGGGCTACAGTCCTTCCTTTCTTTGTTCTACCTTCCTTCGGTCTCATGCGAATGGCCGCAGTGCCAGTAAATCCCTCCTGAGGCCGGTGATCCACTCGTCTGGGCGCGACAAAGTCTATTGACGAGATACAAGTATGAAAGTCACACAGCATCGTGGCTATCCTACGGTTCTTCATGTGGCGACAAGCGGTCACCATAGTCTTGAGGTTCGATCTCGTCCCGTTTGATCTAATTCCATCCCGTCTGGTTCTATCCCATCCCGCCTTCCGTCCTTGTGCAACCGCTATCGCTAATCTACTTGGAAAGGTGTTTGGAATAGCGAAAATTCCCGACCTCCGCTTCGTTCGAGCAGGACGGTGGGGCACATACCAGGGGGGGCGACTGATCGAGGCGAGCAACACAAAAGTACCGCAAACCACGGTGCATGTAGGCCTCTTGTGAGGGAAATGCAGCAGAGCGTTCGTGGGAGTGAGGGGTTTGACCAGCACACGTACCCACAGGGAGCTGCTTAAGAAGGGCGAGGGATAGGATAGGGAGTAGAGAAGCGAGCAGCGAGGTACAAGTTTTCACTTAACTAGTCATTTTTCCCGAATGAATGCCGTTAGCGTGACGAACCGCGTTGGAATGCACTCCCCGCTTCCGAAACCAGACCTCTTGATTGCTCCGCTAAGCCACGACCCTCTCCCCAACGGGCGTGTGTTGTTCCCCTCAGGATATCAAGGAATTCAAAGAACGCATGGCTTTGATTCCCCTCCGCTTTGTGGATGCCGACGCTTTGATGGGGCTGGCCAGAAGCTCGGAAGCCGTGTTTGTGCTCTCTGCCAACGTGAGTGAGTACGTCGAGTCCGCTATTTTCTGTTTTCTTGCCCTGCGTTGTATTAATAGAACGAACCGACATCTCTGCCGACGCAGGTGAGTTGTACCGCCTCGAGCTTTTTGGTGCTTCTCTCCTCGTTGGTGCCGGGATCTTCCAGATGCATGCCCGCCTCCACTGTCTGCGACGCGGGATAAGCGATGCTACTGAAGTGTCTTTACCTGTGACCCGCTACAGCGCCGCCTGTGGTCTTGGTGCGAAATTCGTTCTGAGGGCTTGCAGCGCGTCTACGCGATCACAGCAATGACGTGCGGTCATTGTCTCTTCTGTCTGTCTGTCTGTGCCACTCCCTCTGTTCTTTCTCTCGCTCTCTCTCTCTGTTCTTTGTTTTTTCTCTCGCTCTCTCTCTGTTCTTTCTCTTTTGTCTCTCCCTCTCTCTCTCTCTCTCTCTCTCTCTCTCTCTCTCTCTCTCTCTC
>CACKRE030001825.1:25058-38594 GCA_902602495.3 Ectocarpus sp. CCAP 1310/34 | reverse complement strand
TCTCTCTCTCTCTCTCTCTCTCTCTCTCTCTCTCTCTGCGGCGCTCGCTGTGTAGGAGGATGCTGACCCTTCCACGGTGGCCCCGGGGGTCCTCCTCGCCGCAACGTTGTCACAGCACGAAGCCACCTTCTGCACCACAACGCCGGAGGTGTTGGCGTCACTAGGACTAGGAGTAAGCGGGTGAGTAAGAACATCGACATGGACACGGTCGTATTGAGTTTTTGGTTACGCGTTAGGCTATTCAGGATACAGGATGGTTTCTACCTCCTTACGCCCCACCTAGATTCGACGGCGTCGTTCGTGGGAAGCTTGCTTTCTCTTCACTGTGTTCACGAACGTTCTCACGAACGTTGTCGTGGGCTTCTTCGCTTTCTTGAGCCTCCAAGAGACACGTCGCCAACCATGGCTTGATCTTCCACTTCTACCACTATCATTTGCGAGGGGTTCTGCCTAAGTCTCGCCAGGTGACGTCATATGCGTGCCCCATGTCTCTCCAATACCCCTAGCCCTGAACCTTGCCATCCCCCCCCAAGCCACCCATGCGTTACCTCCTACGAACTCCATCGTGTGGTCCACGGCAACGCAACCTTGGTGCCAGGGTGTCACCGGCGCTGGTCAAGGTAGTGGCCGGACAGGGGGGACGACTTCTGCAGCCGGCCGTGTACAAGACGGAGAGGGGAACCGAAGGTGCCAACGACGACAGCGCTACTGTCAGCGTCGCCGCTGCCTCTTCGTGGTCCGTGTTGAGCTGGGTGGAGAGGGAGAGGTTTGGGTTGGTATCGGACCTTTCGCCGGACAATTTTATGAGGTATGTTGATGTACGTCGTGCTGCAGTCAGCATCGTTTCAAGTGTCAGAACGAACCCATCAGCCAATTGCGAGCTTTGTTTGAGTTCTTAAGATCTGCATGTTGCGTCGCGTCCGGAAGGATGGAAGTAGGCGTTATCTGCGACCACGCGCCTGATGGATCTGGGTAGGGTATTTTGAATTCCGTAGAATGGGTCGAGAGAGCGTTGTTCTTGTTGGCTTCTATGGAGTTTTGCTCTACTACGCTCTAGGGAAGCTAGCGCCCACTTATGTGGCGCGCGTACGTGTCTTATCTATCTTGTGTGCCTGCAATAGTGACAAGATAATTTGCTGTCTTCCACACAGGCTGTTTGTCGTACCCCGCCTGCCCCCCGCCCCACCCTTGGATATCGAAACGCCTTGCAGTTTCGTAAGCAGCGCCCACACGAGTGACGAGATGGAAGCGATGCATCAAATCAAAGGCTTTACGACACTCGGGTTAGCACCTTGTGATAGTGTATTTGAATAGGTACATTGTCCTTGTACATTGTCCACCATATATATTTGTCCTAGAAGTAGCAACACAAAGCTTCTGGAAGGGTCTAGGTCGACTTGAACAACCATCCTTCATACCCTGTTGCGCACAGGTAGGCTGTTTGGCAGCTGTCGCGATGCGCCAAACCGGGCATTTGCTAAACATGCCACCCGGATCGTTCCACACTATCAACCATCGCCATCGTACCTTTCCCCCCCCTACCCTATTCCCGAATCAAATAATCCATCCACGCAAACTGACTGCGGCAGGCTGGGCTCCTTGGGAAGGTTGATGGTGCTTGGAGTTGTTGACCCCAAGCACGAGGCGACAAGATCCTTCCACAAGGTGGGGGGGGCGAGCCAAATGCAAACTGCCGCCACATACGATTGCCTGCAATATGGCACTGCATGGCACGCTTAACCATTCTATGGCATTCTTACCGAGATGGCGAGTGTGCAATTCCCGTCGTTCATGCCATGCGCAAGGCAGGCTACCCTTCCACGGAAGCGAAACAAGTACAGGTGACGGTGGTGCTTTGCCCGTTCCGGCTCTGTGCCTGTGGCGTGCGATGTTGGTACTAGTATGTGGTTTGCCGGTCTCGCTGCCACTTGTACCAGGATATGCATACAACACGTCCGTGAGACACCGGCAAGATTGCGATTCTGAGCGCATTTTCGCCCGATCACAGACAACCCTTCTTTCCCACCTTCCACCCCATTTCCCACAGAGGAAGCTGCTCCTGTTTTAAAGTCGGACGGTTGCCTTTAGATCCAGATGTCTGGCAGCTATGATTTGATTTGGGCCTCATGAGGGTTGTTGTAGGCCTAACCCTCATCTTCGCAGCTACTGTACACAGAGAGGGAGGGCATCGTTCAATCTGCCTTCCGCCACATAGATGTTGTGCAAAACCTCGTCTTGCCAGCTTCATCGAGGGAGAGCATAGTTGAATCTTGCCTCCGCCATCACGAATTGTGTTGTCGAGACTTCATCTTCGACCCACGAGGAGGGTGTGTCATTGAATCAAGCTTCCGCCATGTTGAATGGATCACACAAACCACCGCTCGTTCAGGTTTTTGTGGATGTCGCCTCGGACATGGGTGTGACGCACTCCGAGAGGCTCGTGTTCGGGACGGTAAACCGCGTCAAGATGCCGGGTTTCATGGAGACTTTCAACGTGTACGAGGGGCATCCGCGGGTCATAGTCATGGTGAGAGTGTGACCGGTGTCACTTGTGATGGTTTGCATGCCTCTCAAGTTCTACCATGACGCTGGATATGGATGGTTTCCCGACTCGTGTCCCTCCTCGCAAATGATCATCATGCATGTATGTATGATGATGCGCGTGTATGTTTGTTCCTCGCTGATTCGCGTTTGGTGCCTGCGTTGACAAAGCTCGTAAAAAGACAAGACCCCGCCACTAGTTACTACGCAAACACGGTCAACAACAACGTTGCAGGTTTTTTGCGTTTTTCATAGAGTATCTCAATCACTCGGGCCACCCTCCGTTGGTGTTTCCAGGACATTGCGTCGGACGAGTTCTACACCTTGGAAAACATGCATATTGAAGTTGGGGAAATGAAGGCATTCCTAATCGCCGTCCTAGCAGGTGGGTGGGCTGGCCTACAAGTTGTCATGTGCGGCCTGTAGCCTGTAACTTTTGTGGAATGCGTAATCGCGAGTATCGGCTGTCGCAGGTTTAGTGTTTTTCGTTGGCACGACGAGCCGCCGTGCTCGCTGTGGTCTTTCGATTGCTGTTGCGTCTGTTTTTCAAGCATCGAGCATGGCATGTACACGAGCAGTGGTGTGCACATTTCGAGCAAGTTGTTAATTGCCGGCTTCCTTGGTCCGGAAGTTCTAGCAACCTATCTGTGGAAAGGATGTCACAGCAGATTTAGACCTGTTCTACAAGGAGCGCTCTTGTCGTATGTGTGAGGTGCATCTGTGAACGTTGGTATTGTAACCAGTAAATAGAAAGGCGTTTGGTCGTGACGTGACCTCGCCGCCTCAACGCTTTTGAACCGTTTCAGCAAGGTTTTTCCCGATTCGATCGCGTTTCGATCGATGTGTGCACCCTCTCAAACTTTTGAGTGAAAGTACCCGGTGGAGCAGCAGTCAGAGAAGAGACCCTCCTCGCTGGTGTTGAGATAGAGTACCTGTTGCCGTACCAGGCGTCGAGATACCGCAGCTAAATAGCTCTTCGGTGCACAACAAAACGACAAACTCAATGGTTAAGCACATTACAGCAGTGTTCCTTGCCAAGTTAGCAGGGCCTCTATGCTACGGCTTGCGTAGTTGTATCTGCCCCCGCTGTTTTTTTGGTTGGGATCGTACATCCCCTCCTCCGTTGGGGGCACAAAGTGGGAGCGGGCGTTTTTTTTTTTGTTGACTCTGACCCAACCCTAACGCCTACCCCAATCCCTGTGTCAGGGTTCATTCCGGCCCGTGCGCCGTCTACCAATTCCACGCGGTACGCGATGAAGATCTGGTGGCTAGTTAAGAAGGGGGGTGCGTGGAGCCTCCTTCTCCTAATCCCGGCGGTGGCACTAATGTGGGTGTTCTGCGACACACCCCAAAGGGAGGAGGCACGGGCAGCTTTGCGGGAAGCCAGGAAGTCTGAGAGGGATGAGACTGTTCGACGCAAGAACCAGTGAATCGGCGGCAGACGCACACGCCTGCCTACGAGTGGTCTTGCGCACATGCCTCCTTCCTTGGTGCGGAGAACAGCAAACATCTGTAGGATGCTAAGAGGTAGATGCGGCAGCGTCGGCGGCACTTTTGAGCGATTTCGTAAATGTAGTGTACAGAGTAAGTAGAAGACCGACGTTTAGTGTAGCGTATGATCCGTCCACGGTGTTCGGGATTTCGATGGCAAATGTGTGCCGCCAATAACACATTTTTGAGGCAAGGACCCTCCTGCTGATTGTTGTACATTGCACTGCCCGTGGACAGAGGTCTCCTCGGCATTTGTCTATGAATGTTATTACAGGTGTAGACTAAGTGTGGTGAACTCTCGTGTTTTGTATCCCTTACCTGGCCCTCATGCTTCGTGCGATCATTGATCTGCGTGTGAGCTTGTCCACTTGTTCGGTGTTATAGCAAAGAAGACCGAGGCGGTGTGTTTGTGTTGGTAAATATAGATCTACCCTGCCCTCATCTAGAGCATGTTTTGTGCGGGGTTGATTGTTAGAGTGTGCGCGTGAGGTGCCACCACTTGTCGGATTTCAATGGCGTTTTGGCGTTTTCCAACAACACTCTATACGACATGATTGATGTTTGAACGCTCGACCCTTGGGCAAGAGAGCATTATATACTTATACTTTCTTTTTGTCATCGATTGTTGCCTGTGGGACTCGTTGTCTCTGCTCCGCAGCAGTGTTGACTGCCAGGTAGTGCTGTGTACAGCAGTATTGGATCTCGTTCCGGTGGGAGTCATGTCTGGTCGGCATTAAAAATATGCACTACATGACTTGACCATATACTGTACTCCTAGAACTATAGTCTTACGCTGTCTGTTGTCACGGCGATTGCGATGTATGCGCTGTTCTTGGTTGTTCATGCTAAGATATGACCCTCCCTGCAGCTCACAGCATGCACGCTGCCAGCAGTGTTCATGCCGACATTCAATGAAGGCAGGCATACACCATAGAAAGCTAGCCGGCGTACATCTTCGGTGAACCGTACGGTCCACGCAGATAGGTTACAATGTAGATGATCCCTGGACAATGTGAGTCTTCTTGTTTGCATAGGCAGACGACGTGTGGTATCCATGCGAAATATAAATATCGACCGCCGGGCCGAAGAACAACGCCTATGATCTTCCTACGATGATCCTACATGTACACTAACCTACGGTAGGTGGTCCATCAGTCATAGACTATGGCAATCCTATGCGTGCCCTTTTCGTAGTTAGAAGATAAAGATTCCGAGACAGGTGAGAACCCCTGTCCGCTATTGTTGTGCACAGGGGTTCTCGCTTTGAGTCGTTGTCCCTCTGTGCAAATCGCCCCAAGCCGCCCCTCTGGAAAATGCATCGTATGCGTAGGCACACACCATCCATCGAGGTGCATGTTTGAACAGCCGCCGGGTAGGCGTTGTGCGTGCTTTTCTCATCGTGCATACTTGGCTCACATCTCACATTTTAGCCACAGGCACAGCTGAGCGCTATCTCTCGAAGGATCTACTATGAGACATTTGTTTCACATGACGAATCCATGATCCACATGAACATGAACATGAACCTGCTGATGCTGCTCTTCCCTCTGTCACATGGCCACCCCTACCCCTGAAATTTCTTCATACCATCTGCGATCCCCTGACGGTCTGACAGAGAGCTGCTGCCCTTCACATCAGCCTCTCGCTTTTCCCTGAATGAAGACCACCACCACCACGGGTGGGGCTCATTTATAAGTACCCTCCACGACATACAATCCGTTGATCCATCACAGGATTTAAAGCATAGAGAGGCCGCAGCCACAGGGGCAGCAGGAAAAGAAAAGGGAGAGGAGAGGTCGACGAAGAAAAGCGAACTTCGAGTAGTTCGAGCCCAACAGCATCAGGTACGCGAGAGAGAGAGAAGTTCTGTTGGTGCCTTGAGCTCAGGCCTACCTCCCGCTCATCAAGGGAAGGGGCACAGAAGCAGTATGTAGAGCATGCCTCCTGTCGATGGGAGAATGCGTGATGGTGGAGCGCCCACGTCACAGCATTGACCGTCCCCGAGTCCAGGAGCCATTGTCTGTTGTATGTCTTCAAAAAACCCAGGAAGAGGCAGAGCTTATACAATCAATAGCAAGCAATCAGCTAGGGCGAGGGCCTTTTTCTGGTTCCTGTTTCGCTTTGCACCCACCCACCCACACCACCGCTCTCTTCTTGGTCAAGGGCGTGTAGGAATCCCAACCTCCTAGCTCTATCATGCACACATGCACGGGGTACTAGAGCTCTAGAGCCTGCCTGCACAACTTCTTTCCGGCGCGCGCCCACACACAAAAAACATTCCTTCGCTCATTTTTTTTTTTGCGCAAGAGGCCTGTAAGCGGGTCACTCGGTCGACGCAGCACCAGTTCTTCTTCGTTCTTCTGTTCGTGTTATCAGATCAAATGAAGCCTCAAGCGGTAACACGGAGTAATAATTTTCGGACGGAAACAGGGGTTGCGTTTTTGCTCCGCCACTGAGCTTGGTGTCCCGCTGGAACATCCTTCTACCTAGTAGAGAGACATTGGCACCCGGCTTTTTCTTGTCCGATGCGATTTTACCCGGTATTTGTGCCACATGATCATTCTCGGGTACATACCAGGTATGTAGCGTAGATTTTTTCTACCACCGTACCACTTTTGTCTTTCTCAGTGTTTTGGGGCAAGCGGGGAAGCGGCGGACCGCTTGGGACCGCGAGCCTGTTTTGTGCCATTCGCCAGATACTACTTCGAAGTACTAGAAGTTGTTTGGGTGTTTTGTCTGTTGTTCAGGTAGTTTATGCCTGCCGCCTCAATCGATGTGCTAGCGCTGATTGGCGCTCTCTGCCGAAGGGGACCCGAAGCACTATTCAGTCAATGGAGGGATTGGCCAGTATGTAGCCTTCACCTGGTTGACAATATTTGGGGTTGTTCAAGAGGATGGAGTACATCCCCCAGTTATGGTTCCGTTCCATGTAGATCTAGTAGGGTCGAAATCGGTCATCACAGGCTCGACCCGCGGTATGTACAAATGGGTTTTTATTGTCTTAGAGACCGGCCCCTTCATGATGGGCTGACCCCACTACTAGATGGGGACGTGAAATACCTTTTTTGTGAAAAAAGTACCTGCAGTAGGCTCGGGCGTTGTTAGCATTGGCTCGTTTATACAAAATTACCATGATACAGCAGCAGTAATGAGTTAAGCGGCGCCAGTCAGTGTGATTTACAGATAGGGGGCGTGGTGTTCATCGTCATCAGCTAGAGGGGGGGGTGGTGTCCATCATAAGCTTGCTGTTGGTTGCTTTTAGGCAACTCAACACCACGCGATGGATGACCAGACCAGACTAGACCAGACCAGACCAGACTAACCACCAGCAGGGTGGGCACAGGACCCTCGCACGCAAGCATGAGAGGTGTACGGCAGTATGTACATGCCTCGTCAATGAATTGCGGTGTCTACAGCAGTAGGAGCGCGTTGTGGGCGATTATGTGCCTCTCTTTCGAACCAAGCAAGATCGCTGCCGAAAAAAGAAGCAAGCACGGTTGAATCGCGACCCAACTTATACGGTTCTTCTCTCCTCTCGCTTCCTCCACCGCTAGCGAACCGCAGTTTGGTAGAGGCCACACACACCCTCTCGCACATTAATGTAGGCCGAACAGCAACAGTATATGCATCGTCGATGGCAGTGTCTATTATATTAATAGGAAACGAGCGTGTGGTGTTGTGATATACCCCTCTCTCCAAGTCCACTGCCGCTTGCTGCAGCATAGGACCAACAAGCGGTGCCGAGACCCAACTAAACCAAACGTGTATCTCTCCCTTCGCTTTCTCCGCCGATAGCTAGCAGCAATAGTACGGGGTACACCCTGCTCCCGTCTCGCTCGCGCTGTGGTGCGCTGTCTCCCTCCCCCATTGTCCATGTCTGGCTCCGGGTGATGATGTCTGTTGCGTAAGCCTACTTTTTTCACGTCTGGTTCCAAACAAGCCTCCTCCTCCACCTCGGGGACGCATCAATCCGATATGTATGTCGCCTGAGATGCCGTGCTATCTCGACGCACCGACCACGGATTGAAAGGTAGCAGTTGGGAAAGCTCGGGCAAAATGCTAGTTGTTGTGCACAAGTCTTGGATTGCAATGTGGTGCCCACATGGTGCAATGTGCTCCGACCTCCTGAGTAATTATCGCGTCACAGACAGAGTGACGGACGCTGGACACACTCGCGAAAAAGTGCCTCACCCGTGCGAGACATCGTGTTTTTTCACGTACGTACATGTAGATCACGATCCCTCTGATCAGCTTGTTTCGTGCTAAAGGCCCCCTATCGGCGCGCCCCAAAAAAGTATTTGAAGGGGCTAGTCAGCCCGGGACTGCACCTGTGTGTGGCTCCCTCGGCTCCTTCACACACGCACAAACGCACACACACCACAAGATAGACGGTTATCGCGGTCGATGCTTATAATAGTTTTAAGAAAAACAATTAATGGACCACATTGCGGCACCAGCCACACGGACCCGGCAGCAGCAGCATACACACTATGCCATGCGCGGCTGGAGAAATGTGTCGTTCTCAGGAGACGAACGATTGAGCTTTTGATAGGTTTGTGGGATGTGGTATGAGTGTCGCCGAGGTTGTGGCTGGCGGCTTGACGAATGATGAATGCTGTGGTAAACACTGTGCTTTCAGTAGGCCTAACCCTTTCGGCGATGGGCTAGAACTACCCGATAACCACGACGGCGACGATTGCACTGGGCGGGGGGATGGTACGCTGCACCTTTTTTCTTTTGTGGCCCGCTGGCGCACTGCGCGGAGTCGTCTGGCAATCACAGCAGTCCCAATGTAGAAATAGGGGGATTTTTGCGCAAGGCCATAGTGATGTTGTTCCTTTCATCATACGTTTCGAGACCACCACGGCAAGCAGACGTCAGGGACATCTCTTAAATGTAGGCATTGCGTATGTTCGTACGGGCCTGACTCTGGCACGGTAGCAGTAAGATGAGTGTGCGGCAGGCGAAGGTTGGTCTTTATTGTTGCACGGCATACATGAGAGTTGTAGCCCGTGTTGAAGGAAACGTCTCATTGCCGGGGAGGTCGTCGAGGCTCTGCTGCAACATGTTGGTTTCGCGCTTTGCTTTCGATTGTTGTCTCGATTCTTTGTGCGTTCGAGTGCATGTGCGCATGTTTGCCTCGTATCAATGACTAAAAACGGCATCAATGCCTAAAGCGGCATTTTTTCTCTGCAGCAAGGTGTCATCACTCCTTAGCTGTTGAATCGACTGTTGCATCCTCGACTGTTGCATCCTCGACTGTTGCATCCTCGACTGTTGCATCCTCGACTGTTGAATCGTGCTCGACACCGACACGCAACCCTCACACGCATATGCATACATGTGTGTGGCATGCTGACTCGGGCTGACGATGCAGTGTTGTTTCCCGTTGCTCCCGATGTTGCCTTGATAGGAGGGCACCCCACTGTAGAGGACCCCGATATATAAGGGTAACCCTCTTATTTCGATGTAACAGTGGGTTCGATATACGAGGGTCGAGGGCCGTTGTCGCACGGCCCTCTTTGCTCATCATGTGTCGACTCTCTTCAACCCGCTCCCTCAGAGTGTATTGGCTTGGTCTCTCATACAACCGTCCTTGTTAAGAACGGTAGGTCAGGTCCACATCTCGACAGCTACTAGTTACCGCTGTATGACTCTTTCCCACCCCCGCCTCCACCCGCCTTGTCTTCATCAGATGAAATCGCTTAGAGCCCAACTGAGTGACGGTAGATTGATTACGTCATGCATTTTGTTCAATGCGAAATGTGTCAATCCCGGTTTTTTCGTTCTTTTTCTGGAGTTGGGAGCAGCAGCAAGCAGTGTGGTCTTTCATCTCCATGGGTTGCATGTGCATCAAAATATTGAAGCTAGCACCCCCTCCCCCCCCCCTTCATTTAACAACCAACTTCCGACACCCCTTTCGTGCTCCATTGTAACGGCTTCGACGTCACTGCACAACCTCAATATTGTACAGGTATCTAGGCGATAGACAAACAACACGAACGGCATCGCACAATCGCACAAACGTCCAGTCCATCAAGTTTCTTCCCCTGAGAGGAGGGAAGGGAGATAGAGGGCGAAGAGGCCCTCGGCATATGGCGTTGCTTGATCTGGCATATCCTGCGCACGTCGAGCAGCGCGCGACGTACGCCTCCGGATTTCCGGGAGGCACGCCCAGCAGCAGCAGCAGCAGCAGCAGCAGCAGCAACAGCAGCAGCAACAGCAGCGGCGGCAGTGGTCCTCCTACGGTCGCAGTGGCATCATCAGCGAGGGACTCTCTCGCCAGCAGGCAGGGCCAAGACGACATGCAAGCACCATCAGCATCTTTGTCGGCGAGCGCGAGCAGCGGGTCGCTAGCACCCCCCCCGGGACTGCCGCGCAGCAGCTCCACGGCCGAGCTGGTCGCGCTCGGCTTCGACCCGTCCGGGGGAATGGAAGGCGGCAACGATCTCAACAGTAGTGACGGCGGGGGCGGGGGGGCAGGGTACGACCCCCGGCCACCAGCCATGAGCGGGAGCGGCGGCGGCGGCGGCGGCGTGGGAGGCGGCCATGACGCTGGAGACATTGGTGGAAAAAATGACGGCACCGGCGGTACTGGGACGGGATCGGCGGGAGGCATGGGGCTTGGGCTGAGGAACCACTCGCTCACCAACCTGGCCAACATGGTGCGATCGCAGTCGGTGTCCTCCTTCCACTCAGAAATCTTCGCCTCGGGCGGCAAGCCGGTTGGGTCGGCCGCCGTCGAGTCCCCGGCGTGGGGGTCATACCCTGCTAACCTCGACAAAATGGGTAGCGGGGGCGGCGGCGGCGGCGGCGGCGGCGGGGAGGACATATTCACGCTCTCCCCGTCCCCGTCCGTGGGCCCACGAGGCGCAGGCCGTGGCGCGCTGCCGATGCGCCCTCCTACGGGCGGCGGGGATAGTGATGTTGTCGGCGGGACCGGTGCCGGTGCCGGTGCCGACCTGTCCCCCCAGCAGTTCGCGGGAAGGGGCACCGCGGCTAGGAGAGAGGTGGTGGACCGAGGGATGTCGGCGGCGGCGGCGGCGGCGGCGGCGGCGGCCGGCTCCACGAGGACGTCCCAGCGGCGACCAATGGGAGGAGGGAGTTCCTTTGATCCAAGGGGCATCGTTCCTTCCGGTCCTGGCAGGAGCGGAGCTCTTCCGGGCGGACGGGCCATGGTGCACAACCGGTCGGACACCGACCTCGTGGCTTCCTTCTCGCGGTTTGGGTTCGGCCAGGGCGGGGTGTCCCGCTGGAGTCCTCTCATGTCTCCCACCGCTAGCCCGCTCGTGGGCGCGCCGCTGCTGGAGGAAGACCCCCTGGACCTTGAACTCGAGGAGAACGCATCCCGCGGTGCTGGTGCTAGTGGTGGTGCTGGAGGCGCCGCGGCAGACACGTTCGGCCCACCGTCCTCTTTCCTGACGTCTCATGGAAGGAGGGGTCTGATGGACGGCCAAGGTGCTGCCGGTGAAGCGCCTAGTATGGAGGTGAGGTTGCCACGCCATGCCTCCTATCCGTCTCTCACGGTGTCGCGCGGTGGAGGTAGCGGCGGTGTCGGTGTCGGTGGCGGCAGCGGCAGCGGTGGATATGGCATGGAAGACTTGGTGCACGGAGCCTTAGAGCACCTCACGGCCGGGGACAGCGCTACGGGGGGCGCAGGTGCACAGACTATTATTTTCGTTTTCGTTTTTCCTTGCCGATCAGACGGTTAAGACAAGACAAGGCGTGCCGTGCGAAGCCGATCTGATGAAGCACGCGTACTCTCTGTACCTTTTCGTTCATGTGTGAACTGTACACGGCTGTACGACAACAAGATCGGTTCACTCCACAGGCTGATGTAGCACAGGTTGTTGAATGGTCCAAAAGATACCCCTGTGTGATCCCGAAACCACCAGACGCTCTTGGATGAAGCTTGTCCGTGAGCAACAAAAGGTAAAAACGTAGACCGACCGTCTTAGTCTAGTTAATGTAACATCGACCGTTCTCCATCGTATGCTGATCCGGCCATGCCACTCTTGGGATGCCACGTCAACGTCAACGTCAACCAACGCCTGGAGTGGAGTAGGTGATGGAAGCGGCAGTGGCGGGGGAGGAAACGGAAGCGGGCTGGCGTCGGGAGGCATGAGCAGCGGCAGCCTTAGCGGGAGCGCGAGCGGCAGGATTAACGGCAGCAGACTATCCGGAGCGGCCACCAGCCAGACCCAGACCTCCTCGGCCGTCAACGGTGCGGGCGGCGGCGACTCGACCACTATGGTGGCGCCCGGTGCGCTGGGCGGCGGGGCGGGCTACACGTCTAGCCCCGGCCACAGCCCGGCCTCGGGCTCCCAAGGGCCGCCGCAGGGGTTGGGCCGCCAGAACCCGCGACAGCAGCAGCAGCAGCAGCACCAGCAGCAGCAGCAGCAGCAGTGGTCTCACCACCCGCAGCACCAGCAGTCTTACGACCACGGGCGCGGTGGGGTGGACGGGGTGATGATGCGGGATGGAAGATTCGTCCCTTCGGGAGACGGGAGCGGTGGCCACCCGGGGATGATGTACGGAGATGTTGGGGGGTACGGGGGCGGTGGAATGGGCGGGGGCGGCTACGACGGCATGGGCGGGGGGGGGGCGCCTGGCGGGATGATGGATGTACCATGGGGGGGGCAGGACCCCGTTGCAGTCTATCAGGTTAGGTTAGCTTCGGTCTGTTTTGTCGCGGTAGGATCGGGGATGGGCATGTGGTGTAACGCCTTTAAGTGTCGGTGGTGTTGCCTATTTTTCCACCTGTGTGGGTCTGACGTGTTTTTCGCAATGAATATGATTATGTCGTGCCCGGTGGTGTTGTGTCTGCCTGGCCGTGTTTTCGTGCCCACGTTGAGTGACGTACTTCCGCATCGGGGGAACAAAATGGTGTACGATTGACTGACTGTCTGGCTGACCCAAATTGCACAAGGGGGGTGACGCTGACGGTGCGCTGCGAAGTCTGGTGCCGCGTCAGATGCCGCGTCAGATGAATCTCGTCCGTGGAATATATCGGCTTCACACGTGACTCACTGACTGCTGTATCGTGTTATTTGACTCTGCCTGACGTACGGTTTTGCTATCGTGGGCGTTTTGCTGGTGCTTGTCATGTGTCACAGCAGAAGACGAACGAGGGTATGGTATGAGTATCCCGCACTCCGATCCGCGTGGTGTGCGGTTTTCAGGAAATTCCTCTCCTCATTTACGCTGACTCCAACTCCAACCCCGTCGGCGTCCTCTCCTCTTGCCGGTTCGCGCGGTCCAATTGGGACCATTTTTGCCGAACTGTACTGTCGTTGCCTATCGTCTATCGTCGCAGGCTCTTTTGATGAAGCAGAGCCTGGCCGCCGCGCATGCGTCGGGTATGCGCTTCCCGCCCAATATGCACATGGCGGCGGGGAATGGCATGGGGATGAACATGGTTGACGTGGCTGCCCTCGCAGCGGCGGCCCAGGCGGCCTCTGCTACTCCCGGAGGGCGTGGCGGATACAGCGGCGGGGGCGGCGG
>CACKRE030001825.1:0-23374 GCA_902602495.3 Ectocarpus sp. CCAP 1310/34 | reverse complement strand
TTCCCCCGCAGGGAGTAGGCAGTGCGGTACAGTATGTCAGTGTGTCAAGTGTGTTCGTCTCTCTCCTATCCTTGCGGCGCATGACCCTAGCCCTAACCCTAACCCTAATCCACTCTGTACATGTACGCGGCGGTCCCGCAGGCAATATTCATAAAGAGTTCATAATAGCGAATCATGGTGAACAAAATGGTACCTAGCGTGAACGGCAAGTCCCGTTGGCGCTGTTGCTCCCTTGTCTTGTTGTGGTACATGATTACTACCTCTGCCAGGTTGGGGACTACGTGAAGGTGGAGGCGGACCGCGGAGAGGACCTCGGAATGGTCGTGACGATCTTCCCAGTGCCCGAGGCCGGCAGGCCACTCCCTGCCACCGCCGGGCAAAAGCGCGGGTTCGGGCAGTTCGAGAAGGAGCACATCATTCGAGCGGCCACCGAGGACGAGGTGCGTGCGGCACTCTTGGTTTTGGTGGCCTATACTATCAGTGCAGGCTACAGGCCTGTGGCATACCAAGACGTTTTCTTTGTGCTGCCGTGTTCGCGTTTTTTTTTTGTAGCTGACAAGAGGTTCAAAACGCACCCCGCTTGCGCACGATTTCGTGTCGTTTTTTCGATGTAGGCTAGGCTAGGCTAGGCACGTGAAGGACCCGGGAGGTACTCAAGTAGAGGGCCCCGCCGTTTCCCATCGTAATCGATTTTTGGACCTTGGCTTAAGCTTTGAGAGTTTTTTCAACGGAGAGGGGGCTGATAGACCAACGCCTAGGCTATATCCATAGCATATCATACATACAACACACATGGTGTGATACGTGTTTATCCATCCACTTAGCTGTCGTTAGTTTGCCAAAACCCGAGCTCTCCCGCTGTGATATTGCACGCAGCCTTGAGAGACGGGGATTGTGAACTCGGCCACCGCGGGGGGGTGTGGTTCTGTATTTGTGTGCGAGGTCCGTGCACTCCACAGCAGCAGCAGCAGCAGCAGCAGCAGCAGTGTGCGGTGGTGGTCTTGAGAAGAGAAGAGAAGAGAAGAGGCCTTTCCCCCCTGGCCAACGAACAAGAACACTTGGTCTGCGACCTTCCCACGTATTGGAAGACATGTATCGTATCGTACACATGCTGTGTTCCTCCAGTACCTGGGTTCTGTTCTGGTGTGCGTTGGTTTCACAAGATTCACAAGAGGGTACGGAAGCGTCTCTCGCTGCTCGGAATAAATGGCTGGGAACATGGACGAATTATTTGCATGTCTTGTGTACGGAAAAATTCACAGCCTGCAATTGGCCGCGCCACTGTTGTTGTACTTGTGGCTTTGTCACGTTAGTGTTTTGAGTGTATTGGGAGGGCGTTCGTTTTTTCAACTGGCTATATCCCCTCGCATGACTTACGGTGGTATTAATAGTAATATCAATATTCCCCCCTCATGCCGACTTACAGTGGTGTAAATAGTCCCCCTTGATGGAATGCTGGTGATGGTGATGGAGGAATCGACACAGTAGATGCCGAAAGGCAGCGGACACACCACCCCTGGCTCGCTCCCTCTTCTTCTGCCGCCGAACAGGTACAAATGGTGAAGGACAAGCTGAGGGACGAGGAACGAGTGCTAGAGGTCTGCCGCACCAAGGTGCTGCAGCGCTCGCTGCCGATGCGTGTCATGGACGCCGAGTTCCAGTACGACCGACACAAGTTGACTTTCTTCTTCGAAGCCGAGGGGTGAGGGCACGGGGTAGTCGACTCGAAAGACAAAAAATATATATCTTTGATCGGCACTGCTGAACCCGACTTCCTGCGCCTTCATTCTTTTCCTGTCACGTTTACCTCGCCTCGGTTGGGTTCAGTCCAGCCCCTGGATACGAGAGGCATTCGTCCCCTGTGCACTGCTGTCGTAAGACTGTCGTGACACTGCCGCAACCGTAACCGTAACCTTCGTGTACGATGGAACTACTATTGTTGATTTGACCGGCGTAGAGTGGCGTAGAGTCGGGCTGCATCATGTTGAAGACCCGAACTCGTTGATTCCAACATGGTATGGTATCAGCTAGAAGGAGCACGAAGATCCGGCCCGCAAACCGTGACTCGTAACCCGTAACCCGTATACCGCCTACAATACGGTTTATTACTGTACCCACCGCACTCAACGGGTATGGCCCAAGAAGGTTTTAAGTTCGATAGTTCGATAGTTCGCTAGTTGGCCCAGATTGTTCACTGCGACGCAAGGGCTGGGTGGACCTGAACATGTATCGACTACTGTATCGACCACAAGCGAGAAATCTGAGCATCGGCGGCCACCGGTCCACTGTCCCTCTTGCGGCCGCGACAGGCGCATCGACTTTCGCGAGCTTGTCCGTGACTTGTTCAGTCTCTACAAGACTCGCATCTGGATGCAGCAGCTCGAGCCTGAGACCACTCCATCTGGCGGCCCGATGCAGCCCCCGTACTCCCCCCAGCAGCAACAGATGCATGGCATGCCCGACGTGAAGGACGGGTCGATGGACATGGGGATGAACATGGGCGGGCCAATGGGGGGACGCATGCTGTGACCGACTTGTGTGTCCAAGCTCGCCTTTGTCTCGTGGTACTGGCCTTGGTTGTGGTCCTGGCGTGCAGAAGCTGTACGGCGGTAACATGAGCTCGTGTGAGGAGTACGCTGTTGATTGAGTTTTGGCTGTGGATATGGTTCCGTTTGGATGGTGATGAGATGTAGAGGTGTCTGTAGCTGCTCTATTAATTGACGCTTCTGTGCCCGCTATCGCAATATCCAGCAAGTGGAATATGGGGTTGGCTGTGGGGTAAATGGCCTACGCTACACGTTACGACGGACACAGGTTGCTCATGGAGGAACCAAGGAACAAGATTGTGATTTGTCATTTTGCGTTCGGTGCCTATCCTCGGAAACGAAGCTAAGGACCGAGCCGCGCCAATAATGTTTTGACAAAACGTTCTCCAAGCGCTACTGGCTTGCTAGGTCGTAGATGATGTTAATATGCCTCCTTGTTTCCTTGCCGAGCCAGTCAAGGGTCTGGGATGCGCCTCGGTCCTTCTGCTACAATACAGCAGGTGAAAAGGGAGGAGGAGCGACTCATGCATGAAAATACCTTGGTTTGTAGAGACGAAAAAGTGCGTCACTATTGATAAGACAGTCGTTCGTTTGGAACAGGAATTCATGACGTCATCCTTCCCCTTGATGTTGGTTGGCGAGGATGGACAGAACATTCTCCCTTGCTCTCCTCGGGGGTAGTGAAAGAGTTTGAGTTTGACTATAATAGCCATGACTGGACTGGACTGGACTAGACTTTCATCCTCACATGATAGACCTTGCGACGAACACGTGCACGCTTCATATGAGGGCAGACAAGAGTGTTTGAGGGTTGGGAAGGCCTGCGACGGCGTTCTGGTTCTCCCCCGTTCATGGGGGAGGTGGTTCGTTTTCATGTACAAACGGGGGGCTGGGTCGGGAATGGACTTGGGTATCTGGGTCGGGTTCGGTTAAGGGTTCCTGTTTAGAAGCCTGGGTAGAACGGGGCCCTAATGAAACTTACCAAACGGTTGGGACGGGAATGGGGATGGGATGGGATCGGGACGAGATAGGATGGGATGGGATTATTTGGAACCGGACCGAGTGAGATATGCGGCGCTGTCTCCATCTACACTACATCCTTACGTAGACACCACGGTGCCACACACGTTTTCGGCCCGGCGTCGTCATACGAACGAAGTATTTTCGGGTTGCATGTTTTTTGTGTTCAGTTTTTTGCGTTTTCGAATGGGTCCGTTTGTGCGACAGTAGATAGTAGTGCGCATGCATGTGTTGCCGAGCAAGCCTGGGGGCTTGACGGGCATATCTTCTGGGGCAGGTAGACTAAAGGTAGGTGTGCGAGAGTGCTGCCCTGTGTCGGTATGGATCGTGTCGCAGGTTCTAAATTACGGTAGAGTAGTGATATAAAGTCGGACGATAAAAGAACAGGTGACTGAGGGATGGAGTAAGGGCGGGTTGGATGGGCGGGGGAAGCTTCAGGGATTGGTTCCCGGCTGGAGTCCATCGTTTTCCCGCGGGGTGTATGTCTTAGAGCGCGCTGCGAATCGATGGGATGTTGTTTTGTGCCGACCCTCCGCTACTATCGCTACTATCGCTACTATTAGCCCCCGCCGGAGACGAGGAACACTCGGGACGTGGACCACTCCGTCTCGACGAAGTCAAGGGAAAATTGTCGCGTATCGTAGAGTGTTGCGGTCGGCCGACTGAGGCAGGTCGCGAGACTGGAGGGAACGAAAAGAGGGGAGGGGAGGGCAGGGGAGAAAACGCGGCCCGATATTTTGGTGGTCCGCCAAGCGGTTGCGATGTTTGTTTCATGTGTTGCAACGCGGGGCGATGAATTGAACAATCGAACAATCGCACAATCGAATGGGGGTCGGTCCGATGTATTGAAAAATATGTCGAAATTAGTGTGGCAGAGCCTGGCGCGAAACGATACGGTTTTTGTAGAATACGATACAACAGTTGCTGGGTGAAGGCACTATCATGGTAGAGTACCCACAGGGCCAAACGGCAAGCAGTACATGCATGGTGGTTAGCTCCTTTTGTATGCCACAGATCCGACACCCTGTTGCGCTGTGCTATATTCTTGGGCTGCACGAAGGAAAGAAGGAAGAAGAAAAAGAGCACACCGCGGGCCTGGCCTGGCTTGGGACGAGGTTTCTTTGTGGGCGCTGAGGATTGTCTTGTCCTCTTTGAAGAGCACTACTTATGGCAAGCTCGGTCGATGGTAGATTCAAGAAGGGGAAGACCAAGGCAGGGGAGAAAGGGAAGAAGGGCGATATGCGTACGTACGTACGAGCTTTCACTGTAATGTCGGTGCTCCAGCAATGTGAGGTAGGTCTGAAAGGGAGGTTTTGTCCTGGCGGGGAAGTTTTTATGACCCAGATGACGCTGCTGCCATGACAGCACTTGTGTGTGGGTGTTTCGCACCACGACAGCAACGAGGGCTTCGGAAGCGCATGAAGCAGGGTGTGACGCCACATTTCACTGTGGTGACGGATATGATGCGTGACGTACTTGTTCGATATCTCATCTGCATGAACGGGGGGCAGCAAGGAAGAGAAAGAACAAGGGATATACAACAAGGTAGAATCGCCCGGAAATGGTGCAAAGCTAATGCTGCACATTGGCAAAGGAGTTGGTGCTGATGACAAGGTATTCCATTTTGCAAGTAGCTGGTGGTGTCGCGAGGTCCGTAGCGGGTGCATATATATTTTACACGAGTTGATACGCAGACTGTTTGGGGTGTCGTGAGCATGTACCTTTTAACACCAGTCATTGTCGATGGATTTGGACCAATAGATGATTTGATGATTGTTCTTAGGCTATTTGCACCCGCACACTTTTCTTCACAGTCGTCTTGTCTTGTGCACCCCTTGCTTGTTGATCCTTGGCGATGGTATGCAGGATATTTCTTGTTTCCATCAGAGTTGGGCCAGTGCTGATGTTAAAAGACGCTGAGCAGAGGATTGAAACTGTGATTATTTTGAAACAACAGACAGTTTTTTCGGTGTACGTGGACTTTCGAAATGCGGGAGGATTTGTTTTGGTTCGTGGAAACAAGTGGTCCCAGTGATGGAAATTGCCCTTTCAACTTGTTCTTTTGTTCATTGACCTTGCTACTTCGTTTTGTCCCAACGGCTTTGGGGTGTGTGCCACGTTGAGAGTGGTAGGGATGAGTTATTCCCTTTTGCGCAGCGGTGGAGGGTGTCGTTACAGAAGTGTCAGCTGCCACTCTAAGGCACGTTGGGCTACTCTCCACCATCCAATGGTTTTCTTGAGACTTCGGGGCGTTCACTCCCTGGGACTGTCAAAACCGTTGCTTCTCTAGAACAGGCAGAAGTTGCCCTCGATACCAGCACCGGAAGCAGAGGCAGCAAATTACACCCCTCGCACAACAACCTCTGGTCGGAAGGGCCTCCCAGTCTTCTGAAACCGTACCCTGTATCCGTTGCTCGAGGCGCTGCTGAGAAGGTTCAATACAATGAAACCACCGCGATTTAACTAGCTACACCCGACGCCCGACCCCAACAAGGTAACCCAAGTCTGTCCTCAAGGACAGCAACTGATTCAAGGCTCTCTACTAAAAGAAAGTTAGGGTGAACATCGGAAAACTACTCTACTGCCGTAGAACCAGATATCTCAAATTTCTGAAGCTGATGAAAGCCGTCTCTCCGACAGAGGTAATTTTATTTCGCAAACCCTGTTATTCCGATACCCCCACCCTTGCCTCGACCGTGTCCCAAAAGCTGATCTCTACGTTTGGCGCAAGTCTCGGGACATGTCGACAATGCCTCGGTAGGGCATGGCAAATCATGGCCCCTCGCCAAGTTCAATCGACTTCCGCGCGCAGTATTGTAACGTACGCCGCAAGTGGGTGGCCATAGGCGACCATGGTGCGCTGCTGTTTCTCTCTCCTCGTCAACGGTTCGCCGTGTGCCTCTCTGTCTGCGTCTCTCTTCTTTGTCTTCCCCAACAAATTCGGAAAAAAATGGAATCTCTGGGTCCGCTTGGCAGCAAACAACAGACTGATCTCGACCGACGCCCCGTCTCGCATGTCTTGAGGTATACCTCTGTAGGGCATCGCGCGTCATGGGCCCTCGCCGAGTTTCATCACCATCATCACCCTCCGCGCGCAGTATCATACACCACCAGTTTTCGACCAATGCGTTTCTGTCCTCTTCACTGGATGGGGCCTGGTTTATCTCCTTTTTATCAATCACGCTCTCGCGATACTTGTGGACTCTCTTGAACACACGTCGCACATAACCATCCATGCGCGACGAAACGACGGGCTGTCGGAAGGGCCATGAAAATTCGCTCCCCATTAGTCTACACGACAGAGAGAGGCGTTTTGTGGATTTTTCTGACTTGATTTTCTCGCTCCCACTCCTCCAGCAGACCTGACTCTGCGTCTGAAACACACATACATCATGAGGCCCACCACATACGGCTGCACATCACCATACGAGCCTTTCTCGTCCTTGGGCGTCAACAGTTGCTTCTTGCACCGGTCTGCTGTATGGGCGGGGATCTGCTGAATGACGTGTGGGCATCACACTAAAGCCAAGACTACCGATTGAATACCTTTAGCCTCGCTGTAGCCGGGGACTACAAATAAGACCGTGTGTGGTCATGACTTGTCTATATTTCGAATGGGTAGTCTTTCTGTGTTTGTTTTTATGGCGTTGCAATGCATTAGGGAACCTCTGCATTGCGGGATCTTTTCTCAGAACAGCGCAAGGGGAACCTCTTCATTAGGGAACCTCACCCCCACAAACGTCGGGGGAACGCTGCACTGGGGAACCTCAAATTGAAGTTGGCAGGGAAATCCCACACAAATAGGGAGCCCATGTGAGCCGTCCCATGGGACAGCCCTGGGACGTCCCACGTGTCCCATGGTGTCCGATGGGGGGACGTCCCTAGCTGTCCCATGGTGTCCCATGAGACACGTAGGACCTCCCAGGGCTGTCCCATGGGGCGTCCCAGGCGTGAGACGCTTTGGACGTCCCGCGGGACAAGCCATGCCCTTTTTTCAGTGCAGCCGTGGGCTGTAGATGCGCTTGGAAATCCGTACCCGGTGCAGCCGCCGTTCATGGGTCATGGGAGCCGGCAGTGGCCGATGATGCTGACGCAGGACCCGATCACCGTCGCTTCCGCTCACATGCCTGATGCCGCCATGCCACTGCTCCGCCACCGCCTGGTACGTTGCCGCTTCACACGCTTCGACGCCGGCCAAAGAGACCCAACCTACCCCTAGCCTGAATTAGAACGCGCACAACTATTGGATCGCATGTCTCTGTCGAGGTTCGCCCAGCAGTGACACCCGCCGGCGACGGCATCGCCGTCGGCAGCGGCCTTCGACGTGCCGTCGTCGAGACTGCCATCGCCGTTGTCGCCGCTGTCGGTGCTGCTGCCGCCGGTGCCACAGCCGCCGGTGCTGCAGCCGCCGGTGCCGCAGCCGCCGGTGCCGCAACCACCGGTGCCGCCGCTGGCGTCGCCACAGTCGGCGCCGTCCGCAAAGAAAGAGCCACCGTCATCAGTCGCCGCTTTGCCAACGCACACACCATTTGCCGTCGTGAACACGGAGGCACCGCCCCCGGATTCCGTTGTGAAAACGGAGACCACGTCGGTTTCCGCGGCGGTACCGACGCCCTCACGACGTGTTTTGCCACAGAAACCACAGGTCTCGGCTATCGCGGTGTCGATAGCGAGGTCTTCGCTGCCGGCCATACAGGTNGCTGTAGTACGCTAGTACACACCTTGATGAAGCCCCCATGTCTGCTCCGTAGCTGTGTTTGCTGACTTGTGTTGGTCGCAGATGAAGGTGAAGCTGTGAACGTTGAAGTTATGGTGATTCTGCACGGTCCGGCAACCGTACGCGCGTTTGACGTCCGCAGCAATGCAGCGGGATGCGGGAGGAATCTTCAGATGGTGCCGATGTTGTGAGGGGTGAGAGTGTGCGATAGGGGAGTTGGTGGGTGCGAGGTTTGTGTGCCTTTGTGTGCATTGGCCTGGCCGGTCTCAGCGGTAGTTCTTCCGTTCTTGGCTTTTCGGGAATTCCGAGAACGGTCCACGAACTTTTTGGGTCCTGTTTCCGTTGATTTCTTCCTGCTTTTCTTGCCCACGCACAACCCCACCTCCTTGCCCTCCCAAACACATAACCCCGCACGCTCACCTTCCTCTTGCGCTTCCACTTCCCCGACTTCCAGGGTAGGCTTGCCCTCTGTGCCGAGGTCTCCTTTCTCGGAGAAACATTTGTTGCGAACGCCACATCGTTGGACCAGATCTATTCGATATACTCGTAGCATATGGTGGTATATTGCGTATACATATGCGGGTATTTCAGTGACGAACTACGGAGGAACAAGAAGTTTCTTCATGTTTTCCTTGGGAGTGTGGTAGATTGGTTGTTGTTGTTGTTTCTGCTCACATTAGCTCTATAGTCCACAAAAAATGGGGAGCCCGTGGTCTCAAAACCCGGCACATACGACGCCGCGAGAAAAAAAAAAAAAGGTACAAACCACTCGGAAAGAGAAAACAAAATGACCGAAAGAAAAGAACAGGTATCGCAGCGATCGTTCGAGAAAAGAGCCCTCGGACACCGATCAAAATAAAACAAAACAAAAATATAGGAGGACGCTTCCCACACCCGCCCAAAGAAAAAGGCATAGACTGGTTTGGTGTGTTGTTGATATAATGGGTGGGTGTGGAGTGGTCCGGCAGACGGTTTGAATTTGGATTCCCCCGCCCCCTTAATTACGAATGAAGAATATGTAAGAGGCAGGTATGCTTGGTTTCCGTGCCCCCGCAGCAGTTTGATTCCTGCGTGTCGAGAGCGACAGCATGATGACACGAATTCGAGGAGAAAAAGAGAGACACACACAGAGAGAGAGAGAGAGAGAGAGAGAAAGAGCCATACACATACAACAACACATCGCACGATTGAGAGCGAAGTATCTGAATGAGAGCGAGATCGTGCGATACGATGTAGCTTGTCTACTGCTGAGAGGTAGAGCTTGCTGTGCGGCTTGAATTGAAGGGCTTGCCCATAGCTACAAGCCGATACCCGGGTCATCCTGCGGCTATCGCGGTGTCGATAGCGAGGTCTTCGCTGCCGGCCATACAGGCGGCCGCAAGCGGTTTCGTTGCTGACCGGGCCTTGCCCCTGTCGTCTGCCGGTGTACGCACAGCACAGGCACAANATTGAAGGGCTTGCCCATAGCTACAAGCCGATACCCGGGTCATCCTGCGGCTATCGCGGTGTCGATAGCGAGGTCTTCGCTGCCGGCCATACAGGCGGCCGCAAGCGGTTTCGTTGCTGACCGGGCCTTGCCCCTGTCGTCTGCCGGTGTACGCACAGCACAGGCACAACTGGACGCGACCGCCGTTGCCGCCGCAGAGGCGTACGCTCTCAGCGTGCGTAATGGATAAGGCATGCTAAAGTGAACGAACTGTATACGATTGTTTCGCTTTCCCCGGCAGAATTTCTGCTTCGTTCGTTCGGCCGAAAGTGTGCTGGCTGAAATCCTGTCAGCCGCTGATCCCATTGGCAAGCAGACCATAAAGTCGTCCACATGGGTGGCCGGATGGTATGCCCCTTTCCACAAGCGTGTCCTCATGGCAGTTCGAACCCTCCGGGCGCCAATGCCGCAACCCGCGAGTTGGTGGATTCTTCGTGATCTCGACTGAAGCGTTTTCTGGAGACGAAGGACAAGTCGGGGCCCTCGGCATACCGTAGGCTGCTCAAGACCAGTGGGAACCGAGAGGTTTCAACCGGGGCATAGACATGCTGCAGGACTTTCGTTACGAAGTTCAAGGCGTTGGCAATGTCGGAGTTGGCCTCGCATAGGGCTTCGCGCCGGATCTGCGCATGGTTCAGCGTGCGCTTAGGGACGCTTTATTGGAGCAATACCTGAATGTTCTCTCGTCTTTGCCGTTGAAGGATAACATTCTCAACAACGTGGTGTTTAGTGATCAGGATGAGCTTTGGGATGCTTTGTCGTCGGAGGAAGCACTGAAACACCGCCCGCCTGTAACGGCGAAGGAAATTTTACCACTGTCACTTCTGGGTTTTCGTCGGCGCCCATACGAGCCATGACCGCGACCGTGGGGTAGTAGAGTCCGCCACCGACGCCGTCGCTGCAGCCGTCCGCGTGGTCGCCGGGACCACGCTTTCTCGCTGGGGTGATGGCAATCGACCCTGTGCCGTCCGACAACACATGTCCTTTCGAGCAGGATTACGACTGCTGGCCGTTGCTTGCGTAGTCACTACGGCTTTGTGTACAGCGTTGTGGAGAGTATGGCTAAGACGGATCCCCCCTTGTTCACACCGCTGTTGACCCCTGCTGACCGAGCACATGCTTTGCGGCAATTCTCTGGCCAATGTCTCAACTGCGGGCAAGCAGGCCACAGCCTCAAACCTTGCTCATATTCTTTCACCAATTACACCGGCCTCATAAACCCAGCCATTGGTTCGCATGCTGATAGCGTCCAGGTCTTTGATCTGTGGCAAAACCGCATGAAGTCTCGCCGCCCGCGTGTGAACGATCCAAGTGGCCCAGGTGGAGCAGCGGCCACACACAGGACGAAGGCCACCGCTCTGGGAAACGTATCTCGAACACACACTCACACACCACCTCCGGCGCCGGCTGCAGGGCCACCGCGGCCNGCCTCATAAACCCAGCCATTGGTTCGCATGCTGATAGCGTCCAGGTCTTTCAACTGTGGCAAAACCGCATGAAGTCTCGCCGTCCGCGTGTGAACGATCCAAGTGGCCCAGGTGGAGCAGCGGCCACACACAGGACGAAGGCCACCGCTCTGGGAAACGTATCTCGAACACACACTCACACACCACCTCCGGCGCCGGCTGCAGGGCCACCGCGGCCCCGGTGCCCACCGCTGTCTCTGGAACCCCGCACGCCCGGAGTTCCGGAACCCCGCACTCGCGGGGAAACTGACTCGCCGGTGACGACCTTTTGCACACATCGCCGTCAACAGTACCGGTTGTGCGCTGTACGACTATTTAGTTCCTAAGACGTTCGTATCGAACGAACGTCTTCGGGTTCGCCTACGTTAGTTTCCCAACCTTCTTTTTCTCAGATGTCGCCCTACGCCTCATCATGGCCTGGTTTGGGTGACCGTCGTGACACGTCGNTTGCACACATCGCCGTCAACAGTACCGGTTGTGCGCTGTACGACTATTTAGTTCCTAAGACGTTCGTATCGAACGAACGTCTTCGGGTTCGCCTACGTTAGTTTCCCAACCTTCTTTTTCTCAGATGTCGCCCTACGCCTCATCATGGCCTGTTTTGGGTGACCGTCGTGAAACGTCGGCGCCGCATTACAGCCTTGCAGTGTGGGAGAGGGGGCGACAAGACTTTGCATGTCTCAAGGACGCTCGCCCCGATGTCTACGCCTCCTGGAGGCATGACTTCTGCGCCTCCCACCGTTTCGGCGGCTCTCGGGTGGTCTCGTTAACCACGCTGGAGCCAGGGACCTTCGGGACAGCCTCAAGCCCGCCGCGGTGGCTCGGGCGCGCTCGTACCCACCGCGTCCCCTCCGATCCCTTTGCGACATCCCCGTGGGAGCATCAACGTCGGACGGTGCTGACTGCACCACCGTTGCCGAGCGCAAGCAACGGTTTTCCCAAATCGGAAGGTTCATCTTCTTTGTCACGAAATAGCGGTCGCGAGCCTCCGGCGGCCGCTGGCCATGTTGGCCGAGCGCCCGCGACCAACGCCGCTTTTATGAACTGGCCTACGCTGACGTTTTGCGCGAAAACGCCCACGTAGACCGCTTGGTTTTGCACGCTTCTGCGGCTGGATCACCGCTTTTGCCTGCCTCTGCTCGTAACGCACAGTCTGCCCCGTCTTCGTGCGGCACCCAGTTTGTCCTGCCGGATACTGGTCCCATTTCCCTTGACGATATTTCTTCGGGGAAGGTAAGCGCACCCGCGCGGCAGGCCCGCGCGGCAGGCCCTTGTTTTCGACGGAAGTCAGGAACACACTACAACGATGACGTTTTTCTCTTTTGGGAACCGCCGTCCTCTCTGTCCAACTGGACGCCCTGTACGTTCTTGGTTCACTGCATTCGCTATGGGTGCGGGATGCAAATCATGATACCGGAAAAAGCCAGCGTTTTCGGCGATGAAATCGCTTGTGCCAAAATCATGGCTACCTCCGACTCGAGAGAACGCGAGTCCCTTGGTCGCAAGGTGCGCGGTTTCGACCGCACAATCTGGGAGCTCAGACGCGAGGATGTTGTCTTTTCGCTATTGTATGCACATTTCGCCCAAAACGCTGACGCGCGCGAACGTTTGTTGGCTGCGGGAGACAGAAAGATTGCGGAGGTTAGTCCGGATTGCGGGGCATTGGTGTTGATGCCTTCGATCCGCGTGCGGCGTCGCCCTCCAACTGTCCTGGTCAGAACCTCTTGGGCCAAGTACTCGTTGCGTCGCGCACGCATCTCTATGTGCACCCGGTCGGACCCGACAAGCCTCCACGCCCTGAACATTCGAGGATGCCTGCCCCCGCGTGTCCCACGATCCACAAAATTTCACCCCCGGGTGATGGATCTTCAGCGGTAGCCCGTTGGATGTGCCGGCAAGCATGCCCGCCTAAACGAAGCAGGTGCTGCACATTGCTTCTGCCGCTTTTCGCGAAGCCGCCGCTTCCCCGCCGCCGCTGTTGGCGGAAGACTGCCCAGACTTGGTGAGCTGTAAAGTTTAAGTGGATTGCGATACCTCTACGACGCGAGTCCGTGTGCAAAGAGGTACCGGAGCAGTGTGTATAGCGCCTGGTGTAGCCCTTTTGGACTCGGGCTCACCGTGGTCTTTCTTTAGCGATGCTTGCCTTGAAGCCATGGAGGCGTCAGGGGCTGCATCTGCCCACAGTCGTCGGTCGGTGCCCGTTCGGCAGTGGGATGGTTTTGGCTCTGGCAATGCCCTTGAAACCACTTCAGATTTATTAGTTTTGATAGCGCCACCGTCTCGTTAGCGGTGTGGGCGTATGTTGTCCCCGCTGCCGCCATGGGTCGCGCCCTTCTTCTCGGACGTGATAGTTGGATGCGTTTTGACTCCCGTTCTTCCACTACTTTGCCCACGCGGTCTGCGATTGGACGTACTATGGAGAAGCTTTCGCTTTCGTCGGAGTTTTCGGTGGGGGCTTCCGCGTATGTCGCTGGACCCTCCGTCCCCGGGGCATCTAACTTCCTGCGGTACGCCGGCAGGAAGGGTGTCTGCCTTTCCGATCAACCCATTTTGACGAGCGTGAACCTTGTTCGCACGTTCGGCACTCCCGCCCTCACCAGCAATCATCTTGTAACGTTTTTACCAAAATACGGCGCTCTTTCGGCGTCGGGCACGTTTGTCTCGGACGGGGCTCAACACATACCTCTGACGGGGCGCACCGAGTTGAAGCCTGGTGACGTGCTAGTGGCGACTGCCCCACTTGTGCAGATTCCGCTTGCATCGATTGATCCTACGCAGCGGACGGCTGCGGGTGTTGGGTTGGGTGACCCTACGCCGTCAGCCCATTCCGAGGCTGGGCCGCCTTGCCGGGTGAATTACTTGCATTCCTACATCCCGGTTGCGGATCCGGAGATCTCGGACTCTGCCGCGGCCTCGTTGCGCCGAAACCATGGCCGCTGGAATTGGTGGAACGCCTTTCTTTCTGAAGCGCAGCGAGTCAGTTTTCNGCCTCGTTGCGCCGAAACCATGGCCGCTGGAATTGGTGGAACGCCTTTCTGAAGCGCAGCGAGTCAGTTTTTGCGAGTTGTGGAAACCCTTGCCTGCACATTTACCCGTGTCACTATTGATTTTCATGACTTGGGTTGGACCCCGGAAGCCATTAACAGCTTGGTGGATGTGCTGGGTGACTTTCCTGACGGGTTTTGCGATCACGGTCCGATCTCGGCTGCTGTTCAGTGAAAATGTTTCGTTTGGAAGTGCCCCCGGGCACGAAACCGCTGTCCTCGCGTCATTGAGGCTTAGCCCTTTGGTGGAGAAAAAGGTCCATGCCAACTTAANGCTGGGTGACTTTCCTGACGGGTTTTGCGATCACGGTCCGATCTCGGCTGTTGTTCAGTGAAAATGTTTCGTTTGGAAGTGCCCCCGGGCACGAAACCACTGTCCTCGCGTCATTGAGGCTTAGCCCTTTGGTGGAGAAAAGGTCCATGCCAACCTACTTTAACGCCCCAGTGGATAAGGACTTGGAGCCCATTAGGGTCCACTTACAGCGTGGGACTTTCCTTCGCCGTGGGCGGAAAAACCTTAGGCAGGAAGATGGCCCAAGTTGCGTATTCGGGTCACATACTGGGACGCCGTGGGAAGCGTTGGTTAGGCGTGTTTGCTCAAATGGGCCGTCCCAGGCGTCCGACGAAATGTCCGGGTGGTCCAAGGCCTGTCCCATGGAACACGTGGGGCGTCCTGTTTGTCCCGCTGGACAGATTCGGACGTCCCACGTCTCCCATGGCACAGCCATTGGACGCCCCACATGTCCCATGAGACACCAAGTGGTCGCCCCATATGCACAATGGCACAGCTAGGTACGTCCAACGTGTCCCATGGGGCGTCTAATGTTACTCGTCGAGCATCGCATGGGACGCATGGCCCATTGCACGCCCACATCCCTGTTCCAACAACAAGAGTTCGCAAGTTAGCGTCTCTACAATCAAACTCGCTATTCATGCATCGTATTCTCTGATCTTTCGTCAGCAATAACTTAGTAGCTGTTTAGGATTACGAACGCCTGTGGGACAAGAGGACACCGTAGGCTGGGTCGTCCCACGCCCGTTATCGAGCGCCGCGTGGAACGTCCCTAACGTGGTGCCACGGGGCGTCTCACGAGTCCCACGTTCTAGATTTGGTGTCCCACGCGTCCCACGCGTCCGTATGGGCCGTCCCATGGGACAGGTGGGACATCACACGTGTCCCATGGGCCGTCCCACGTGTCCCATGGGACGTCCCTCATGGGATCCCAATAGTGTCAGGACGTGCTCTTGATGTCAGGGTTGAGCGAACCAGTGGCGCTAATGAATCTGCGATTGCAAAGTTTGAAGGGGTGATCTTCGACATGCAGTTGAGGCATTATCCCTTGTACAACTTGAGGGCATCGCGGCGAGCTTCACTAGTGACCAGCGGGGTGAACAGAGGTGGATCCCGTTTGGTGTGTGCCATTTCGAGCGCAACGTGGTACACCGTTTGGTAATGTCCTTGCAGCGGCCAGTCGCCGTAGTGTAACAAAATAGGGTCCCAATCATCATTAGGTAGAGGATCAACACTCATCACCACAGCCGGCGAAGAACACTTGCTCCAAGACGAAGGTGCAGTCGAACTCCACGCCGAAGATGCTACNTGCAGCGGCCAGTCGCCGTAGTGTAACAAAATAGGGTCCCAATCATCATTGGGTAGAGGATCAACACTCATCACCACAGTCGGCGAAGAACACTTGCTCCAAGACGGAGGTGCAGTCGAACTCGACGCCGAAGATGCTACCGCACGCGAAACAGCAGTGGAGCCCCAAAGATTTGTCGAAACACAGGAATGAACTCTCCTCCATTCACCGCTTGCGTGTGCGCTATCACCCTCTTGCCCAACGCCTTCAACAGCAAGAGTCATGCCGCCTAAATGGAGCCTCCATGGTGAGCTGCTCGTCCTTGTACAACTGCCCAGACAACCCCGGAAACTGCTTCAACATGGAGTACCGAACAGCTGTTTCCACCTGCGCGACCGAAGACTTGAACGCATGATGAGGCACCATATCAGTCGTAGTCAAAGCCACAATCAGACGCATGTACTCTCCGAAAGTCTCCCTGTTGGGCACTCCAAAACTACGGAGACGATCAATCCCGAGATCTTGTCGTGAGAGTCCCATGCAGCCGCTAGTTCCTGGATGAAGTAAGCGTACGTCGAAGGCCTCGCTGGGTCCTTGCGCAGGTGAGCTTCCACCTGTTGGAAGACGGCATCAACAATTNTCAGTCGTAGTCAAAGCCACAATCAGACGCATGTACTCTCCGAAAGTCTCCTTGTTGGGCACTCCAAAACTACGGAGACGATCAATCCCGAGCTCTTGTCTTGAGAGTCCCATGCAGCCGCTAGTTCCTGGATGAAGTAAGCGTACGTCGAAGGCCCCGCTGGGTCCTTGCGCAGGTGAGCTTCTACCTGTTGGAATACGGCATCAACAATCTCCGTGGTGGCACGGTTGGTGGTTTGACCTTCGAAGACAGCAGCACGAACACGTTTGCGCAACATTGGAAGCCATCCGCTGACCCAGGCGGTATGCATAGAATGGAAGTTCTGTTGAGCCTTGGAATCGCTTTTGANACGGCATCAACAATTTCCGTGGTGGCACGGTTGGTGGTTTGACCTTCGAAGACAGCAGCACGAACACGTTTGCGCAACATTGGAAGCCATCCGCTGACCCAGGCGGTATGCATAGAATGGAAGTTCTGTTGAGCCTTGGAATCGCTTTTGATGAGGATTTCGGTGACCACGTGCTGGCAGCTAAAACGCAAAACTAGCAAACTCATCAGGTTCGGGACCAAGGGGTATTCGGTTGACGCTATCAAGTTGATCCGGCTTCAGCTTGTCCATCTTGGCCTGGATATGGATGGTGCTGGCCTCCTCTGCCGCGAAATGCGCAGCATCCAGAGCGTCTTGCCGCGCTCTCGTACCCGTGGAAGACAAAGGCAGACCTGCATCGCCGGGTGACGACGACGGTGGTGCCCCCTGGTGTGGCGGTATGGCAGCGTTTCCCGCCGTAAAACTCGTGTCTGTGACATGAGACGTGTGCTGCGATGGTCCCCCCGGGTGTGGCACCGATGGAAAAGCACTGGCCGATGCTACCGGAGCAAGCCGTACAACCGGCGTCTGGACCGCTGACGTTGATGGCACGGCTGCTGTTCTAGGCGATACTTCTGGCGCCGACGAAATTGCTGCTACGCCAGTTGACATCACACGCGAAGTAGGGACTCCAAGAGCATGCGAAGTGTAGGCGCGTGACACTGCAGTATCCGGTTGTTCCGAAACAATCGGGGCCAGGGTTTGCTGCACGCTAGGGGCTTGGCGGGGGTTGCTGCGGTGCGAGCGGTTGTGCATCCGTATCGGCAGCAACCTCCACAACTTGACGAGGTGGTTGTGGCCGAAGGAGGGTGAGAATTTTCTCCGACAGCATTTCAGTACGTAAGGCGGAAGTCGATGTGTGCGATGCAGCATGGCGTGGCGACTCAAGGCGTTCACCCGAAGGCAAGGTAGATATCGGGGGCTCATTGGCAGCTGTTGGAGGCGCAAGATTGTTAACAGCGGCGGAGTGTCCTTGCAGTTGCACGTTGGCAACCCTAAAAGCCAGAGAAGGCACAGGCGATTCTCCTACAACAACAGGCGGGCGGGAAAGAGAAATCGGAGATCCCTGAAACCTCCATCTGAATCGCCCTTTTCGTCACCCCCAAACACGTTGCTACGACAATCATCGCTGTTATACCCTTCTCGCCTGCCACGGTGTTCCTCTGCCGACCGCCACCACCTCCACTGTCACTGCTAACGGCCATGCTCCGGCTCCCGCTCCTGCTCCTGTTCCGGCCGCTGCTGCATCTTGACGTGGACGAGTAAGCCCCATTCCGATCGTGGCTCCTGCTGCGGCTACGACCCGACGTAGACCTGTTGGCCCGGCGCCGATCCTCGCTGCGGCTCCTGCTCCTGCTATGGCGGCGTGCAGGTGGGGACCTGTTGTCCCGGCGACGATCCTCGTTGGCGCTGTTGATGCTCCCTCCATGATTGTGCTCCGTGGAAACCTGTTGTTGTCCGGTGGAGTTCGATTCCCCCAACGCTCTCGACGGGGCGTCCCCGAAAAGCCCTACTTGNCGACGATCCTCGTTGGCGCTGTTGATGCTCCCTCCATGATTGTGCTCCGTCGAAACCTGTTGTTGTCCGGTGGAGGTTGATTCCCCCAACGCTCTCGACGGGGCGTCCCCGAAAAGCCCTACTTACCACACTTGTCACGCTGATGGGAACCACGACCGGATGTCGAGTGGCGGCGCATGGGGCCTCCATCGGACGTAGACGACGCCGGTGCCGCAAACTCCGAGTAGTTGCCCCCCTCTCCCGAGTCCCGGCTGAAGTGAGACGAGCCCTTCTGCGGCGCGTTTCCTGATGTCGAGCGGGGAACATCGCGCAGGTCGGGGTGCGAGGCCGCAAGACTGAGAGGCGGCCGTGAACCGCCACCCGGTGTGACAATGGACAATCCCCGAGGCCCGTCGCGGAATGTAGCACGCCGCAGAGCATCCGCCAGCCGGAAGACGCCCTGCTGCTGGTAACACGTTAGTTTGGAGAAATACGCGTGATCAAACAAGGCACTGAAAGTGATCTGCGACAGGGGCGTGGAGCTCACTGCAGTAGGTACGATCTCACGGCAGCCCCCCCAGGCAGTGTCCGCTTCGGGCAAGTCCTCTGGGTGAAAAGTGACCACTGAAGCGGGCATCCCAACGCTGCAAGATTGAAACGCGGTATCCANAGCCGGAAGACGCCCTGCTGCTGGTAACACGTTAGTTTGGAGAAATACGCGTGATCAAACAAGGCACTGAAAGTGATCTGCGACAGGGGCGTGGAGCTCACTGCAGTAGGTACGATCTCACGGCAGCCCCCCCAGGCAGTGTCCGCTTCGGGCAAGTCCTCTGGGTGAAAAGTGACCACTGAAGCGGGCATCCCAACGCTGCGAGATTGAAACGCGGTATTAGCCGACTACATGGCGTACGGCGCGAAGACAGTGGTGCCGCCTACGCCATCCGCGAGCAATGCGTACTGTGGAGGTGTTATTCTATTGGCGTAGAACGCCGTGCGGTATCGCTGGACCATCTGGTCCCACCCATGGTCGTCATCTCTGTGCCGGGGGAAGTAGGTGTTGTATACATCCGCATCCCTCCCGAACCCGTCGCAGAAGAGAGTGACCAGGAGCCACGAAGATGTCGGACTCCTCCCATGGCAGCTTCCAAGAAGGAGCTGAAATGTCCCAACTGGTCTGCTCCAGCTTCTGATAGGGACCATGCGCCAAAATCGCTCTCCATAACGGAGGTGAAAGACACTTGCTGCCTCAGAATGTCCCACCTGCCTCCGGCGTGTGGCAGTTCGTCGTGCTGGACAAGCTCAGCGGGATGCGGAGGTCGGTGCCCATGCGCTCCTTCCTGCGAGCGAATGGAACATGGGTGTGGGTCCGCCCTAGCGTGTGCCAGTTGATCAGCTCCATACCACGGGCAGTGTGTGCACAGATCCGCTCTACCCGCATGGGATTGGGGCCGGCGTTAGCCCTTGGGCGTGTGGCGCAGGCCCAAATCAGTTCCCGCAGTATCGGCAGAAACCGTCTCCGCGTACCCTGTTTTACCCGGTTTTCCCGTCCGGCCGCTCTCCGGAGACGGGATCGTATGCTTCCCTCGCTCGATTCATCTCCTGCAATCTCTCTCGAGCTCTGTTTACCCTCGCCTGTATGGCTTCCCTCTCGTCATTTGCGACGCACCGTGCCCTGAGGGCGAATTCGACCAGCTCCATATCGAGCGTGGCATCGATCACAAACTGGTTAGAGGGGCTTGCAAAAGACTGGACTCTCTTGTGATGTGTGTCCTAGAAGCAGAGATGGGGCTACGAGATGCAATCGACGAAGATCAATCCTTCAAAGACGGTCGTCAGCCGGACCCACCCAAGTTGCGGCCACATAAGCAAGCCCAGACACGTCCTTTCAACGGGGGCCGGAGGACTGGGATTACCATCGGCAGTTGTTCGACGGTTTTCAGCTTCTCTTGGCAACCTCGTCAGCACCCTCCCAGCGGCTATAGCAACACTAAAGGGTCCTCTGGGAGAATCGGTGAGGAACAAGACTCCAAACACCATATTGGCGTAGCGGATAGGGGACGCGATTTTAGAACTCAACCGAGAGTACGGATTATCGGATGAAGTCTTGAAAGAGTGCTGCCATCACGGGTAACGTTGGCGCTAGTGCAGCCGGGAGAACAGGGGCCACGCCAGCGCACGGTGACGGAGCAGCACACGATGGAGAATCCACTACGCCGAGGAAAGACCAACACAAATTGAGAAAAGCGATCGACAAGAAGCAACTAGACAACTTCATAGAATCTCTGGAGCAGCTGCCTCAAGAGGCCGTCCCGCCCCCGCCGGAAAACCCATGTGGAGAAACGGAGTCTAAAGACACGGCCTTAGCAAGAGTTAGGAGCTCACAAAGAAAATGAGCGCACGCGTGGTTGAGAGCGGCTCCTACCGACCAAGCTCGGGACATTCCCCCTAACGAATTCGTCGACGCCATCAGACGCGCCCTGGGAGTGGAAGAATTCTTGGCACCACGATGTCCCAGATGCCAGACTAAGAGACAACAACATCCATAACAACAGTGCATGCACGTACCTCCTCAAGAGACGGAACTCAAGTCAACATGTACGAGCCGCTCAAATATGCCCTTTAGAGGGCATTAATTGGTCTTAGGGTCAAGCACGACGTCGAAACCGGTGCGCCTTTCACAAGGGAGAGGAACCTGAGCATGGACATCGTCATCAGGCCAGGAGCCCTCCTGAACGCGTCGTCGTCAGGATACCAGAACAAAGGAATACTCCTCGACGTGAACCACGCAGACCCGCAAGCACAAGTTCACTTGCGGCATGGAAGCGCAAGCAGCGGTGGAACCGCCACCCAAACCTCCAAGGCGCGAAAGCGTCAGCACTACGCTCGTCCGGGACAAGTGCCCTTTGATTAGCGGCGGAAAGCATTGGCCGCCTTGGAGAAGAGGGTTACGAGTTTATCGATGAGCAAGCAACACACACGCTGCATGAGGAAGGGAAGGAGGCAACCTTACTCAGAAAGGGGTCTTCAAGGAGAGACTACAGTACTTCAGGTCGGTTCGGTGGCAGCACAAGTCGCCATCTCCAGGAGGGTTCTAAGATTCAAGCTCGCGCTACGAGGACGCCAAGAAGCTGAGGGCCAGAGCGCAAGACAGATATCGAACGCACTGACGCCAATGCTTTGGGGGTGTAGCGTCGATGCACAGTAGGGAGTGTGCATTTCTTTCGGAAGTGTTCTAAGTTTTTCTTTGCGTAGAGAGTAAGTCGGTTACGAATGTAGCTTAAATGTCGTGTTCGCACTAGCGGTTGCTCAAGATCAGTTCATACTTGGTACGTTGCTGTCACATGTAGAAAAGAAAAGGTTTCGGACAAAATTCCGAAAAGAAAGTTACACAAGAAAAGAGGAACTGATGAAGTTTAGGTTGTATACGAGAAAGTTCAAGCAGGGCGGAATACATATATTTCATACTCGATCGCATTAACCAAGAACGATGTGGTGAGTGGTTCAACATAGTGTATATTCATTAGAAATTCGAGTATACAATGAGTGAAAGTTTGTTGATTTTGTTACGTGCTGTTGGATACATCTTCAATTGTCGGAGGGTAATAATAAAAGTAACAGGGTATAGGCGGCCGTCCGCCGATGATGCGGGACGGTCACCTTGAAGCAAAATCTTTGCCATCGTATGATTAGCCGTGCATCGGCCGAGACGGACACGGCGGCCAAGAATTAAGCGGAGAAGGTCGCAATTTTCATGTAATTTATTCCGGAACAATTACTACATTGGCGTAGTAATTGTTTTCGCAACAAATACTTTGGCGTCCGTAAATAGAATGTTCGTACCATCGCACTTGGGATATTATACGAATGTGACGTACGCATGAGGGAGAAGACGGAATGAACGCGGAATATCGGAAACGCGCATGCATGAAGAAAAGACGCCGCAGAAGAAACCAATAGCTAGATCTAGTACGTGTAAATTAATGTCCGGGTAATGATCGGACCATGGCTCGGCCATGTTTCAGGACACGAGCTAAACGCAAAATGAAACCTACTGCTAATAATAGACTACACACGTATCTGTTGCTGCTGCCGAACTACAGAACACCGCACATCATGAATGTGAATATGTCTGCTGCTGCTTGCTGGTGCACACATCGATGTTAACTTGTGTGGTAAGACTGAAAACTACGTTGTTAGTGACGGTCCAACTTGCTCATGGTTGCTACTCTGAATGTATGTGTGTTTGGTCCCGGTCAACACCAAAGAAGTGATCCAGATTCTTCAAAGGTGGTTGTACACGTAGCAGAAGAAATCAATATTACGTGTTGCATCCGGGCAACGATCGGACCATGATCCGGCCACGTTTCAGAACATGAATTGACCGTAAAATGCAACGCACGCACTGCAACAACGGCATAACCTTGGTTATTGCAAGTGTTTTAAAACTAAAAGTAGAAAATAACAACAAAGGAAGAAATTAAAGTATTGGAGGTAGGTCGAACATACTCTCCTTATCGCACAATTGCGTACTCTCGATGTAAAGAGGGTTCGTCTTGCGGACGGAGGAACATCCTTGGCTGTTCGTCGTCTACACGCTAAATCGTTCCGTCTGTTCAACTGACTCCTGGTGGTGTGTAATGTTTCGAAGGCGGCACATACATACACACACCTGAACGCGCGTGATGACAGCAGCAGGTTTACGTTGTTGGTGTTAAGGAGTGTTGCTTATGGCACAGATAGGGTACACAGTCGGTCTAGATTAAGATGGGGGACGTCAGGAGGTATACCCTCTTAGGACGTACCCCATCGGGACTTGGCTATCTGCGTGCCCCCAGGCTCGGAGGGCTCGGGAGCTAACAGCTCAGCGGGAGATGGAGGAAGAAGCTGCGCGGGCCGTGCAACGGGAGCGGGAGCGCGAGTAAGCGGAGAGGCGCGGATTGGACAGCGGCGAGCGGCCAGGAGGCAACTATACAACAACACGGTGAAGGCTCGCCACGAGTTCGAAGAGAGG
>CACKRE030001823.1:457-10807 GCA_902602495.3 Ectocarpus sp. CCAP 1310/34 | reverse complement strand
GCAGGTTGTGCTTTGTCATGGCATACTCGTCCGAAAGGGCATCCAGGAAGAGGTGAAGGACGAAGTTTCGTTGACAGTTAGTCCTTTCTCGATTAAGGACTTTGCGGTTTGGAGCATCTCATTTAGAGCGTTTCGGGGGGTTTCACCTCTAGAGATCTTGGTCGACATCAGGGACTTGAGGTCCTCTGACGGCTGTACAGATGATTCAGGGTCGTGTATGGTCTTGAGCTTACGAAGAGCTCCCTGGGGCGTCTCTGCCCTCTTCATGATTTTCCGATTTTTTTCTTTCAACGTGTGAGACAGGAAGTTCCACGCATGGAATGCGAGCTCTACTTGCTCGCTCCGGTACTGCTGTGACAGCGAAAACTTGCTCTTTCCGCTGTTGACGGGGATCTCCAAGCTCCCGCTCCCTTCAATTTGTTCCAAGAGGTTTGCGCCATTAGCTGTCATGCGGAAATAATTTAGCCATTCGTTGATATCTTTCGATTTTCCGCTGAACGGAGGAGAAGTGTACCGCACACTTTGGTACCCCGTCGCTGGGGTTGTGGCTCCGTATCCAAAGCCAACAGCAGCACCACCATCTCCCATGGCACTACTATAATCTTGGTTGTGAGCAGCGGCTACTCTCACCTCTTGGGGGACAAAGCTCCCTGCTTCGCCACTGTGTCGCCCTGACGGGCCAGACTCTCGAACAGGTTCGCGCGGGTACCTCCCGTCCTGCGGTCCACTCCTTCGGCGTTCGTGGACTCCGCGGCGGCGCTCTCCCTAGCATCGCCGCGATCAGCGGCACCCTCCATGGTGCCAGCTGGCTCCTCCTTCTTGCTTGCCTTCATGGTATCTTCCACTAGCGACATTAGCTGGCTCATCTGATCCGTCAGCGAGCTAATTTGCGTCCTCAGGGCCACGAGCTCTTCTCTTGACCTCTTTCTGTCTTCCGCCGAAGAGTCGCTGGAGGAGTCACACCCATCTTTGCGACCTGACATTCCTAATGGACTCTCCCTCGAGTGACTGACACTAGTGTGTTCGTATATGTCCTATACTTGGAAGGGGGAGACGTTTTATCTATTGTATTAGACACGCAAGGGGAGTAGGGAGAAGTGAAGCCCTCTTTGGAGTTCGAGAAGTCCCCGCACATGCAACCATTTCAAGGTGCACATATGCCCCATCTGCGTGCCCTCTGTTGTTGCCGGTAGATCTAACCAGTCCGTATCCAAACACACGAACACGTTCACTCAGATCACCAGTTGCAAAGCGGTTGAATCGGGATACTCTGTCCATCCTTCCATCAGTCGATCCATGCAATGCTGGGGTAAGATGAAGCAACTTTGTTGCTCGGACAAGTTGGAGTTGTCTTTCAACACGTGCTGCTCCATATCTTTCCGCTGCAAGAGGAGACAGATCAGAGGTACTCTGACTTTTGCTGATCCATGTGTACAGCTCCAAATGCTTGCACGAAGAGGATGACGACATGTTGGAAGTGTTTGCAGAATACTAGACGGATTCCACCTCGGAAAAAAACGCACGCAAAAAACGTGTTTCGCCAAAAAACCGTGTTTCGAGGTTCCGCCGCCCCTTTTGGTACGAATTTCTGCAGTCCAGCTCGTCTGTTTTTCCTGCCATTTGGTGCGTTTTTTTTTCCGCGTTTGAAAGAAACAAACTTCATGCGCGCACACGCACACATTCACCTTACTCCACGACACGTACTCCGAGAGCACAGCTATCAATCCCTGAGGCAACTGGTGTGGAACCGGCACGCGTTGGGGTCATTTCCGGTGAACGGTTGTGTTCAAAAGAACGTACTGTGAGCGTGCGTGGTGGGCGTGGTTGGGACAGCTTTTTACCCGCACCAATGACCGCGGTAGCCGCCTCTCCTACGGCGGACTTCGTGTGTATCCCCGCCCCTTGAGGGAGGTAGCGAGTCATCAGTCACACCAGCGGTCAAGTGCTTGGAAGTCAGGGTTAGCACAGTTCACCCGGCGGCGTGGTTCGAGTTGGGAGAGTGGTTTGAGTTGGGAACGTAATTGATTGGAGTTGCCGCATTGCCACTACCGCCAGGACGAGGAAAAGCTCCTCCTCTCCAGCCACCGCACACAGCAGAGCCGCCGTAATCATCTGCATGATTTGGCCATGCCTCTCATGCCGAATCTTACCACGCTGTAGGCGCGCCATTTGCTTCAGGACGTCAACGCGCGTGCCAACATCACGTCAAATCACGCCGCCGCATGTTCCGTGTTTGCGGAAATTAAAAAAAGACGGGGGACGGGGTTCCGAAAAAATATCAAGAGCACGGGGAGGGGTTCCAACCGGCACTAGCGGGGAGACAGCGGAACACGATTTTTCAACCGTCACTTTCTGAAACGCGTTTTTCCAAACTTATGGTCCGCGCTGTCTACAAATATATGGGAAAGGTAGCTATACCTTCTCCCGACACACGGGCCAGAGAGGCGACCATACCCACTGCATTTAACACACACCCACATGTCAGTGATGAAACCCCGACCACACGCCTCTATGGGCGGCCACGTCAGGAGGCAATGATGAGATGTTCTCCCGTGCCCTTCTCACATTTAACGACATGCCATTACACAAGATAAATGTGTTCTCCCGCGCCGCACATGCTCCCATACATCACACACAAAAAATAAGTTGATGACGAAAATATACACACCCCGAGATGCGCTTGCTCCGCAACCACATAAGGGTGCCATATTAGAACACCTGACAAACCGAGTTCCCCTAAATCTTCCGTCTACAACTTCCCAACATAACATGCAGATAGATACACAAGATGGCTACCACACTGCTTTGTTGAGCCTGTTACCCACAGGGGAGACATCGCTGTATGCTGTCTGGGAAACCGTAGACATACAGGTAGCCTTTCGCTCACGCTATGGATTCATTGCTAATCTATCTTAGACATATTTCTATTGATAGAGATGGATTTGTTGTGTCATATTAAGAAAAAAATAAAAACGCGTTTTTTGTCGTAATTTAGGTGGAATCCCTATACTTTCGCCAGCTGCGGATCGACGTGTTTGACTGTCGAAAAAACTGACGTTTCAAGAGTATCTTCTCGAACCTGATCCAGAGCACTGCTGGCGTTGTTGAGTCCCACGATAATATGGAGTTGCCGCCTGTCATCATCATCCCCTTGCGATGACTGCAACGACCCAGAAAGAGATGGAGACGATGTAGTACCTGATTCGCAACAATGCTTGGTGCGTGGAGAGACAAGGTCGCCGCATGTATGTGCCACATGCGGCGTAACCAGGTGCTAGGCTGCTCGAGCGTAATGATCCAGGAGGAGACAAACTGAGTAGTAGCTCCTTTCCTCGACCTTTAGACTATGCTAACGTTTTTGGTGTGTAGCCAGATTCATTCCTCGCCGTCAGGTTCGTTGATCCTTCGCTGATGCAGAGGGGACATGAATACCGTACTTCCGTTGGGGATCGTGGCGCAAGTCCAGGTACGGGTAATGGTACCAAATCTTGGTTCATGACACCACTCATCGCCGATGCGACTGGAGGCTCCAGTGCAAAGCGATTCTACGCCAGTACATCAGTCTACCGCTGCTGCTGCTACTACCTTCCACCACGCTACTGAGCGTGCGTGGTGGAAGTGAGTGGTGATCTCACACGAATGTGTGCGCGCGTGCGTGCGTGTGGTCGTGAATTTTTCTCTGCCTGTCTTACCTTGCCAACGGTGGTCGTGCCAACGCTGGTCTTGCTTCAATTCCGCATACGCTGAGCTGCCCACAACGATCTGGCGTAGTAAGTCTCCAAAGCACAGCTGTCAGAAAAGTGTTTGTGCGTGGTGTTTCTCCGCTTATCGGGTGGGCGACAGTCCCGCTGATCAAGGCGAGACGCGATACCAACAGCGTCAAATTTTCTTGCTCGTACATAGCAAGTAGAGGAATCCTAAACAGTTTGTTTATGTGTTGCGGTTTTGCCCAGATAGACCAGATATGTTGTGCTTGGTCATCGCTGCTTTACCGAAATTGATTGCTCGCACGCCATCATGTGAGTTCCCCCAACGCGTATTTATGTTCGAAAGCTTCGTATATCTCGTTCCGTTGGCATCAATTATCAACTACGTTGGATGGTGGGCATCTTGCTGCATGCCCGACGCATGGCCTCGCGAATGAAAGAGCCCCGGTAGAACCGGTACATGGAGCTGTGTGTCGCGTCCAGCACAGAGGAATAAAGATGTAGCAAATACGATCCCTGCTGTGCTGCGTATCTCCTCGCGTGCGTGGAGCAGAGGCGCCACAACGCCCGCTGCCCCGGATGGTCGGTACGGTGCCGGCCCGCACTTGAGAATATGGCACTTAAGAAAGAACTTGATGCCAAAAAAATCCAAAACTTAAGAACTTACCGATAAGAACACGTGCTCAGCTGCACGGCCTGTTAGGAACAAGAACACACACTTGAGGTGCAAAACTGCTGCTACAAATAAGAACGACAGCAATGCAGCGGCTGCCAGATACAAATACTCCCAGGGGGAGGGAGGGACGAGGGGGGAGTGATCAGAGTACAGAGTATTGGATTTGGGAGGGGAACACACCCCACATATCAACGTTTGTATTTTTTAGAGAGGAAGGGTGGGCATTGTACGCACGCGTCGTGCCCCTGGGTGCCCCCGAGAAAAGCGTGAGCTCCCCAAGGCAAGGTCCATTCTTATCATGGACAACTTGCGCGCGCAGACCACGGACGAGTTCAAGGAGTATCTTGCGAAGCACTGCAACACTCTCGCCTGGTATGGCCCTTCGGAGTGCACGGACGAGGTGCAGCCAGTTGATGCAGGAGCCGGACGATTTCTCAAGGTAGAAGTCGGGAGGAAGATGGACATATGGCTCGAGCAGTCGGACAACCTCGAGAGGTGGGAAACCGCGTCGCTGACAGCTTCTGATCGGCGCGTGCTGATCACTCAGTGGATGGGAGCAACCATGGCAAGACTCAACAGCCAACAGGCGTACCGATACCGTCTTTTCGAAAAGTGCGGGATGGCCATGACCGTGGACGGCTCGGGCGATGATCGAATCACCTTGGAGGGTTTGGACAAGCCGTATACCCTCGCTAACGATCAAGACAGTAGCGACGACGAACAAGGTTCGGAGAACGGCAACGATGAGCCTGAGGGGCGGGCGGAGGAGGGCGATGGANCAGCATGGACCCACAAGACCCGGAGGATGAGATACAGGGAATGGAGATCCCGGCAGGCTTTCGTATTCAAGAAGCTAAATCCGTTGCTCTTGGCAGATTGCTTTTGCGGCGTGGAGTGCTCGTTAGGCTGGGCATGGGGTGGTTTGGAGGGTTGATCACTCAACAATCTCAGAAGGACACTCTCCACCTGTACGACTACTGTGTGCAGCTGGAGCTAAACCAGAATACGCGCAAGATGAAGTTGCCCTTAGACAAGTACAGCGGAGATTCGAATGCGGCTGTAGGCTCCTATTTATTTTTTCTTCTTAGTATCACACAACAAATCCATCTCTATCAATAGAAATATGTCTAAGATAGATTAGCAATGAATCCATAGCGTGAGCGAAAGGCTACCTGTATGTCTACGGTTTCCCAGACAGCATACAGCGATATCTCCCCTGTGGGTAATAGGCTCAACAAGGCAGTGTGGTAGCCATCTTGTGTATCTATCTGCATGTTATGTTGGGAAGTTGTAGACGGAAGATTTAGGGGTCCTCGGTTTGTCGGGTGTTCTAATATGGCACCCTCATGTGGTTGCGGAGCAAGCGCGTCTCGGGGTGTGTATATTTTCATCATCAACTTATTTTTTGTGTGTGATGTATGGGAGCATGCGCGGGACGGTGTTGTGTAATTGCACGTCGTTAAATGTGCGAAGGGCACGGGAGAACATTATCGCATCATTGCCTCCTGACGTGGCCGCCGAGAGACTCGACAGGCGTGTGGTTGAGGTTTCATCACCGACATGTGGGTGTGTGTTAAATGCAGTGGGTATGGTCACCTCTCTGGCCCGTGTGTCTGCAGAATGTATGGCTACCTTTCCCATTTGTAGACAGCGCGGACCATGAGTATAGACAGAGTGTATCATTCATTCGTCTACATCAGTTGTATGTGGAAAGGGAGGAATGAGAGGCTGTTCAATTTTGACGGTGTGTGTATGGGTAGGGGGAGTACTCCCTGTGTCCGTGTTGTTCCCAGATGTTGTCGCATCAAGTGGCAGCATGTGTCATGGACAAGTAGACGTGGAAGGGCAGCGACAGGTGAACGGCAGCATGTTGTGCATGGTGGCATGTTGGGCTTGTACAAAGATGCAGTCCATCTTCGACCACACACAAAGTAATTTGTTCGTACCTGTCGGAGTTTTGGAGGGCCCAAGTCAGTCACAAGCAGCAATAGGAAGGAGCGAACAGGCGCAGTGCTTCTCTACAGCTTTAGACTCCGTCCTCCTCAAATCCTAATGGAGATGATTACGTATCGCACAACGGCTGGATCCGAATTGCCGGCTAGCTCCGAAAACCAGGAGAACTGGGGGAGTAGCTCAGACGAATGGCTGCGTGTGCGCTCCTTCATGTGCATACTTGGCTGACTCTTTGAAGGATAGAATTCTGGTTCAGTGGCATTTTGGCGGCATTTCGGCATTTCCGGTATTTGCCGTTGTCACCTGCATGCATGGGACACGTAAATTTGTCACTCTACTTGCCAGGGACACGTTTCATTTCAGTGTTACCCCTTGCGGTTTTGCTTGAGAGCATTAGTAGATCAGGAAGGGTACGCAGGACCAACGCCACCCTTGTGGACCAAAAAGGTTGACAGTTTCTGCTCCATTCCTTGGTATTTTCTTGTATCGACAGCAGTACTAGCGTTGCTCATGGTTGACAGCCGACAATATAGCAAATGATGTTAATATACAATAAGAACAAGAACGCCCCTTTCTGGAGAAGAATGGACGACGAAATAAGAACTTGGCACATAAGAACTGGTGCTCGGGTTGGGGCAGTCAATAAGAACTGAGCCTCGCCCAATATAGGAGGTTCTTAAGTGCGGGCCGGCACTGTAGTTGACAGTCCCGTTCCAAAACAAAAAAATTTAGGGAGGTGGGCACCAGCACCAAAGAGCTGGGTAAAAAGCACGCCCACATAGCAGCAGGAGCAGCAAGGGCGTCCATTCCCGAGCACGCTTACTGCCCTCTTATGCTCGGTATCCACACTCCATTTTTGTGTGCAACGTCAAACAGCGCTGCGGCGCTGGTGCGTGTGTGCTGCTGCCTCGGGTGGCGGGCATGGTCTGAAGTTGCGTATATTCGTATATTCGACTATTCGCCACTCACTGGCTCGGCCGGTGACAAATCGAAGAAAGGAAGGACCTTCGGTGCCCCCCGGCCCGCCGGCACCCGAGCTTTGCAAGGCCGCGGCTCGGTGACCCCGGAACGTCTCGAGGCCGCAGCGTGCGCGTTAGAACGCGCACATCCAGCTGCGTCGTGTGCAACAGAAAGCAAACAAGATTTTGCAAGTCTCGCGGAGATCTCGGCGCCGAGCGCGGAGAGGCGATGCTTGGCGGGCTTCCGCGAAATCCTTCCCCGCCGTTGACTTGAAGAGAGAGAGCGTTGGGTCGCGCAATCGCGACGCCGCCGACTCTCCAACGCGATGTCTCGACGACCTCACCGGCTACGGAGGTCGCGGCGGGCGCGTTAGAACCGGCGCGTTCCGCCGCGCGCCGTCGGGCGGAAAGCAGAGAGAATCTGCGTTCAATCAAGCCTCGGCGAGTTCGCGACGCAAGACGCCCGCGTGCGAGCGCGGCCGAAACTTTCCCCGCGGTTCACTCGACGAATGAACTGGGGGCCCCGCGGAACCGCAAGGGTCCCGGGCTTCCACAGCCGTAACTCCGCGACCCGACCGGCCCCGCAAGCCGCAGCGGGCTCGTAGGGAATCGTACATTATGGCGCGTCTCGTGCAGCAGGGGGCAAATAATCTAGTTTCAACGCGCGCGAATTCGCGGCGCGAGGGGCGTCATCCCGAAATTTTCCCCGCGGTTCACTGGACGAAAGAACGGCGTCCCCGCGGAACCGAGGCATCTCGGCGCTTCGAGCGGCCGCAGCTCCTCGACGGCGCGGCGCCCGTAGGCCGGAGAGGGCACGGCGGGAGGCGCGGGACGCGGGCTCTCGCCTCCGCCCTCGAAGGAAGGAAAAACTCGCGGGCCTCGCGGAGATCGGCGCCGAGAGGCGGCCGCGCGGGGGCAGATGAACATAGATATATATGTATACATAAATATTGTGTCTGATTTGCGTTCCATACATACGCTCCGCTTCCGGCTCCACCCGTCCTGGCACTTTACTCCCGGCATCATTCCACGGTTCCCCAGCCAAAAGACAATCAAACACCAACGACGCCCTTGCCATAGTCAACAGACTTGGTCGTCCGCACATCTTCGCCACGGTCACCTGCTCTACCGAGTGGCCTGAGATCGTAGAAAATCTATTGCCTGGCCAAAGTGCTTATGATCGCCCGGACTTGTGCTGTCGCGTTTTCAAGATTAAGTTAGCTCAAATAATGGCCGATACAAAAAGGGGGTAGCGTGCTTCCCGGCCATGATTATGACCTGTACACAATCGAATTTCAAGCTCGCGGGCTCCTCCATACTCGCATCGTAATTCGTTGCAATGGCGACGGTCCAAATGCACCAGGCCAAATGGACCGTTGGATTTCGGCTCAACTTCCACATGAATCCATCGCTGGCGGAGAGTTACGAAGACTGGTTCTAAGGTACCACGTGCACCACCCGTGCGGCTCCGTTAATGTTAACTCCCCCTGCATGCGCAAAGATCCATCGACAAATAGAGTTTCGTGCAGCAAGCACTACCCACAACCGTACCGGGCATCCGCAACAGTCAACGAACACACAGGTAGAGCGGAATATCGACGCAATGACAAATGGTTACCGCCCATCAGTGCGATAAAAAATCAATGGTGTTTTCCGAGACGTTCCCATCAGCAATCAATGGATTGTACCTTAGACTACAACGCATACTTTCTTCTCAAATTACTGTGAATGCCACCTCAGACTATCGTAGATTGTGACGTCAGATGACCTGTCGGAGATCTACCTTCGGGGTGTTACCACAGATAGAGTCAGTGCAGGTTGGATGCTGAACCTTGCTTCACAAGGTTGATCCCCACCTGCCACACACACCACCACACACTCGGCCGAAATCGACCTAGTGAGTCCCTCGCGGGCGAACCAGGCCACAACAGAGCTAGTAGAAGTGGAAGATAGGGGCCAGAGGGGCAGACGACAGAGTCCAATGATGGGAGAAAAAAAGAAAGCAAAAAAAGAAGATAGTAGGCGGGTGGTGTCCCAAGGTGCAACTCACCGCCGCGCTGGCTCAGCGTGGCGGTGAGGATGCACCGACGGTGGTAGTGGCGAGAGGTGTGTATGGACACTGTTCCCGCGGCAGTAATGCACAGCGGCAAACTGCACCTGGCAGCCACCGTCGCGGAAAGCGTGGACCACGAAGCTGGAGGAGTAGAGAGATTCATAAACACCACGTCAGTAAGCACCGCTCGCGGGAGAAGGGAGACAACCGTGGGCACCGCGGGGAGGGAGTGCTGCACCCTCCTCGTCAAAACACCACAGGCAAGAACCGAGCTCTGCAGAGATGGATTAATGCGAGGAAATTCGCCGCTCGGAAAATACGGAAGAAAGGACACCCGCAACGCGAGGTAGACCGAGAGAGACACGAGACTGCAGCGGCCGTCAAGGCGGATGTGAAGAAGAAGGCACGAGAGGGCGACCTATCGTTCGGCACGTTCAACGTACGCACGCTCGCCTACAGCGGTAGGAACCCCATCGGTCAAGACGTGATGACGGTCATGCAGATTTTTTCCGCGACCGACTGTGATGTGATAGGACTTCAGGAGCCCCGACGAGAGGGGCAAGGTTCAATTGCACACGACGGGTACGTGATCATCTGGAGTGGCGCCCGTGCTGGCACCAAGGACAAGAGGGGCGTACACGGTGTGGGCATAGCGATCAAGGAGGCCATGTGGGAGAGTGTGGGCGAGGAAGGTAGGACGGTGGTTAGCCCGAGGCTGATGAAGGTGCGTCTACAAATTGGCCGCATCTGCGGAGTAACTTTCGTGGTGGGGTACGCCCCCACGGAAACTGTCCGCACCACCGCGGGCGGTGATGTTAACGCCAAGGACTCCTTCTGGACTGCTCTCGACGCAGCGATCCGGGAGGTTCACAGCCGTGACCATCTCGTGGTGCTAATGGACGCCAACGCACGCACTGGTAGGAGGCGAGACGGGTGCTGCGATGCCAAGATTATGGGCGCGTACGGACTCGACATTATGAACAACAACGGGGAACGACTCCT
>CACKRE030001821.1:2423-15932 GCA_902602495.3 Ectocarpus sp. CCAP 1310/34 | reverse complement strand
CTTCTTCCCTTCCTTTCCTCGCTCCCGCGGGTGCCTAATCAGAGAGAGTTAAAGCGTGTCTTCTCCTCCCAAGCACGGACATATCAACACGATACACGCATCAAATTGACGGTTTTGAAGAGCGTAATCGTACCGCCGCTAGAGTACGCCGGAGAAGTATGGGAAGGAAATAAGAAGGTAGTGAAAGAACTCGAGGCGGCGCAGATGAAAGCAGCGAAAACCATCCTAGGATGCTCCAGGCGCACAAGTAATGCAGCCGTGAGAGTTCGCGGACGTTTCTACAACACTCAAATGACACCAGTTCGTCAATGAAAGGCCACAACACCTCCCTTACTCTCGGCGGATGTAGACAAAAATCCCAAAGTATGTGCGCAACAGACTCACCGAATTCACCTCCCTGTGGGATGCCGGAAGATCACACTCGCAGAGCGTCTGTCCACTCGTGGTAGGCGCAGGCTTCCGCGGGGCCCTAACCCGGACTGCACCGCCCGCTTCCACTGCAGAGATTGCACCAGTCGCTCGTCCGCCATAAGAAGCTCCGTAGCTCGGAATACACCCCCCCCCTCCTGCGGACGAGGCATCACCGACGCCGGTGGCTTGTCCACCGCCAGCAACCATGGGCAACGCCCTTGCACCCGCCGCGGTTGCACCCTGCGAAGGATGCGCAGGAGGAGGTACTCCGACAGCTGTAGGAAGAGCCAGCCCTGCCGAGGCGGCGCTGCCGCCGAATCCAGCGTAACCGCCGAAGCGAGGAAGCGCGCCTGCACCCGGTTGCATCCCGAGTGGGTGCGGTTGGACGCCACCGTGCATCATCCCGATCGCGTTGAAGATCTGCTGGCGCACCTGCTCCTGCCGCTGCAGTCTCTTCTTGAGCAGGCCTTTGATCTCATCCGATTCCGTCCTGCTGCTCGCCTCTCCCTGATCGCCACCACCCACAGTCGGCACCGCCGGCGCGGTCATTTTCTGGCAGACCAAGTCGATCACGCTGCTCAGCTTGTTTTGGAGGCCGGCAGCGCCACTTATCGTGGAGGATAGAGGTGGAACAGACCGGGTCCGCTTTCCTCCGCCCTTCCCGCTCCTCGCCCCCCGCCCAGCCTTGCCGCTTGCTAACAGGGTCCCCTTCCGGTCTTCGTCCCACGCATCTGGTTCGTCGGATGGTTCCTCCTCTTCCTCCACGTCTTCACTGGTTGCGGTTGCCAACGAAAGAGAAGAACCTTCGCCGTCAGAGGTCTCTNGGTCCGCTTTCCTCCGCCCTTCCCGCTCCTCGCCCCCCGCCCAGCCTTGCCGCTTGCTAACAGGGTCCCCTTCCGGTCTTCGTCCCACGCATCTGGTTCGTCGGATGGTTCCTCCTCTTCCTCCACGTCTTCACTGGTTGCGGTTGCCAACGAAAGAGAAGAACCTTCGCCGTCAGAGGTCTCTGATTCCCGTTGGAACCGACAGTCCTCCCCCGGGGACCGGTTGTTCGCCGCAGCGGCGGCAGATGCTGCCCTTGCCTCTGCCACCTGCCGGTTGTACCACCGGGAAACCCTGTGTCGCACCTCGTCCTGGCAAACCGTCGCGGGCACTGTCACGCAACGCCAGTCCCTGTGCCATGTGCTCCTTCGACGGGCCTGTGCCCTTCTTCTTCGATGCCATCACAGCCTCACGACATGACAGAGCGCAATCCTGAACGATACACAGCACGTGTCAGACGAAGAAGGGACATGTGGTGCGATGTGGTGCGGGCACGTCAGGGTGGCAGAGACCATGCACTCCCAGCTATTGCTGCTTGTTGTCGCCCTCCTGAACTAATAGCTACATGTTGCAAGACACCAATCATCGAACTGTTTAGTGAAGGAAGCGCACGTCTACAACACATGATCACTCGATTCTGAAGTTATTGCAAGCTTCTGCCCAGATCAATCTATGACCCTGCTCCGGGAAACCTACAACCAATGGGTCCCCCCCCCCCCCCCCCCCCCCCCTGGCCGCCAAAATTGTCCAACTAACTCTGGTAAAAAAACGTCACTGCCTGAAACGGAGCCAGCTGCGACAGCGGTGTCCTCCACAAGCAACGCAGAGACTGCAGAAAAAGCCCTCTCTACTATTCCAAGATCATCGAAACAACCCCCTCCTCCCCTCCCTCGAAAAAACCACAATTTGCACGGACAACAAACGGCGCGGACGAAGCCAAGAGGCAGCAGCGACAGATTCCAAACGCCCTGGGACACACAATACAGTAAGAAAACATCTCTCATCCCGCGCCAGGCGCCCTCATGCACCAGCGAGAGCAAAAAGCATATCATGGCACCTTATGATAAAAAAAAAAACTGTGAGACATGGCAAGCGGGATACTTCTCCGCCTCCTCCGTCAAAGCTTCGACCCGTTGTGAACGTCATGAGGACCTGAGAAAACGCTTTGAACGATGTTGGAGCGGAGGTACCAGCGACTCGATCTGGAAGTTACCGATCAGCAGCGAAATAATATTGAAGTGTGAGAGGAGGGTAATGGTGGGCCGTCCAGGAATAGAGAGCATGCTCTCCCCCTTTGCTGCGGTATGGTTCTTAGAATAGCTGACAAATGTACATTCTCAACAATAATATTTGCAAGGAGGCATGGGGGGGGGAGGCGGACAACCGACAGCATACCCGCAGGTCGTAGAATACGTAGAGACGAGCATAAGCTACGCACCCCCGCAGAAGCAAATTGAAGGGAGGCGAAGTACATTCAAACATCAGGGGTCGCCGACGGACACGCTGGGATGAGGAAGGTTGTACGTTACAGGGAGTCACGGGCATAACGGATGCACGACAAGTAACACGCAAGCATCCAACATCATCGCAGGCACAGAAAAAGAGGCAGGCCAAGAGGCACGATTTTTGGAAAGGACAAGACACATGACAAACCTTGTCAGCACGGTTCAGGTGTCCGCCAAGGCTTTGTAGCCAGCGTAATCATCAGGACCATTGCTTTTCTCGCTCGGAGGCGAAGAACATCCCCGTCTCCATCTTTGTTTACCCTCCCCCCCCATCCGCCCCGGCACCTCGATACACGCATCAAATTGACGGTCTCGAAGAGCGTAATCGTACCGACGCGAGAGTACGCCGGAGAAGTATGGGAAGGAAATAAGAAGGTAGTGAAAGAACTCGAGGCGGCGCAGATGAAAGCAGCGAAAGTCATCCTAGGATACTCCAGGCGCACAAGTAATGCAGCCGTGAGGGCAGAATTGGGGATCCAATCCCTACGGTCAGGAAGAGACGCGAGGAAGCTGACATGGCAGTATCGCATGTGCGGGATGGGAGAGGAGAGGTTGCCGAAAATTGTATGGGAGGCGAAGTGGGCAAACAAAATGAGGGGTAGACAACCCACGGAATGCGTCAAGGTTGTAGAGGACGTATGGAAGGGGCTCGACATCGACGACGATGAAACGCTGGAAACGGAGGGTCTACAGGGGTTCAAGGAGAAGATATCTGTTGCTTGTGCCGAGAGAGAAGAACAGAATCTAAGGAAAGAATCCAAGGATAAGGAGGGTCTAGAAGTGTACGGAAGGAAGGAATAGGGTTTAAGGAATACACACATGGACCAATGGATGCAGGAACAAAGCTTAAGGTCAAATTCAGGACCGGGGACATAGGCCTTCGAGAACGTCGACGAAGACATAGGACGGTAGACGAGGAAGACGACGAGTTCAAATGTGATTGCGGCTTCGAATGCGAAGACCGTGTTCATGTAGTCGCGGAATGTCCGTTGTACAAGAAGGAGAGGGAAGTGTACGTGACTGAGCTGGGAAAAATAGATGGAACGTACAGGGAGATGTTTGAGGCATGGAATAGAGAGGAAAGGACGGTAGCTGTACTGGGGCATAGGAGGTGGGTTGAAAAGGCGGGAAGAGATATCGTTAGGATAGACAGACTAGGGAAGACATTTTTGAGCCACCTTTGGCAAAGTAGAAAGGAACGATTGGCCATCGGTGATCGGTCCTGTGGGAACAATGCTCCATCCTCTCGAGGACGCGTGGTCAATGGTCCAACCGCAAAGGCATGCAAAACATAAGAGTACGCCCCCCCCCCCATCCGCCCATGGGTCACCTCCTCCACCTCCTGCCCCTTCTTCCGCGAAGGAGCACAGCTTGAGGTAGCGCTTAGCGCCGCCCTGACGATCAATACTCTCGGTGGAAAGAATCCGCCCAACGCATTCCAAGCCAAACCGCATGAAGATCTTCTAGAACCTGAGACACGAAACAAAGAATAAAGAGCGTTCCATATGAACACCAGTTTGTTTGACGCGGGTTCATACATAAATAGCTTGCAACAAACCACCAGCGAGTCGACTGCCTAAGAGCAACGCCAGGGCACACTGAAAATGTGGAAAAATTATTAAGAACACTGGAAACGCCTCAGGAACAAAACAAACGAGGGTGTCGGACGTTCAGCAGAGCTTGCACGTCCAATGAGCGCTGACCAATTGCCGACAGTACACCAGGGGAAACAGGGTTAGAACAATACGCCAAATACAACACAAACCCTGAGCCCCATAGAGCTCAGTTCACCAAAGCAACGTAACAAACGCAACGTAACAAAAGCAACGTAACCAAAGTAACGTAACACAAGCAACGTAACAAAAGCAACGTAACCAAAGCAGCGTAACAAATGCAACGTAACAAAAGCAACGTAACCAAAGCAACGTAACAAACGCAACGTAACAAAAGCAACGCAACAAACGCAACGTAACAAAAGCAACGTAACAAAAGCAACGCAACAAAAGCAACGTAACAAAAGCAACGTAACGAAAGCAACGCAACAAACGCAACAAAACACGAGCAACGAAACAAAAGCAACGTAACAAACGCAACGAAACCAACTCAACGTAACAAACGCAACGCAACACAAGCAACGCAACAAACGCAACGTAACACAAGCAACATAACAAAAGCAAGGTAACCAAAGCAACTTGCTGCTTTCATTTCCATGTGTCGCCTGTTTTATGTACCCTAGATGGGCGCATGTTGAGCACAGAACTCTCGCTTCTTGCTTCCGGCTCTGCCATACGACGCCTGAGTCATGCACCCTGGATAACCGCACCTCGCCTGCATGACACTAACCATGCACGGTTGCGCGTGCTGAGAGCAAAACTCCCGCTTCTTGCCGCCGGCGTTACCATATGAAGGCTGCGTGGTGCACCCTGGATGGCCGCATATTCTACCACGAACAGGGACCATGTCCTGCTGCGCGTGCTGAGAGCAGAATTCCGCTATCTTGCTGCCGGCGTTACCATATGAAGGCTGCGTGGTGCACCCTGGATGGCCGCATCTTCTACCACCAACAGGGACCATGCCCTGCTGCGCGTGTTGAGCGCAAAACTCCCGATTCTTGCTCCCGGCCTTACCATATGAAGGCTGCGTGGTGCACCCTGGATGGCCGCATATTCTACCACGAACAGGGACCATGTCCTGCTGCGCGTGCTGAGAGCAGAATTCCGCTATCTTGCTGCCGGCGTTACCATATGAAGGCTGCGTGGTGCACCCTGGATGGCCGCATCTTCTGCCACGAACAGGGACCATGTCCTGTTGCGCGTGCTGAGAGCAGAATTCCGCTATCTTGCTGCCGGCGTTACCATATGAAGGCTGCGTGGTGCACCCTGGATGGCCGCATCTTCTACCACAAACAGGGACCATGCCCTGCTGCGCGTGTTGAGCGCAAAACTCCCGCTTCTTGCTCCCGGCCTTACCATATGAAGGCTGCGTGGTGCACCCTGGATGGCCGCATCTTCTACCACAAACAGGGACCATGTCCTGTTGTGCGTGCTGAGAGCAGAATTCCGCTATCTTGCTGCCGGCTCTGCCATATGAAGGCTGCGTGGTGCACTCTGGATGGCCACACCTTCTACCATGAGCAAGGACCATACCCTGCTGCGCGTGTTGAGAGCAGAACTCCGCTATCCTGCTGCCGGCTCTGCCATGAGAAGGCTGCTTCACGCACTTTGGATGGCCGCATCTTCTACCACGAACAGGGACCATGCCCTGCTGCGCGTGTTGAGCGCAGAAGTCCGGCTTGCTGCCGACGTTACCATACGACGGTTGAGTCATGCACCCTGGATGGCAGCACCTCTTGCTGACGACGTCAACCATACCCGGTTGAGCGTGCTGGGAGCAGAACTCCCGCTTCTTGCTGCCGTCTTTGCCATATGAAGGCTGCTTGATGCATCCTGCATGGCCGCACCTCTTCTTCGTGAGGTTCGTCATCCCTGGCTTAGAGTGTTGAGAGCAGAGCTGTGCATTCTTGCTGTGGGCTTGACCGTACGATGGCTGTGTTGTACAGCCGTGCTCCTGGCAGCATCGTTGTCCCTGGTCATGATACCTGGCTGCCGTACGCCTTGACTGTTGGAAAGCACGATTCCAAACGCGATCGAGCAGAACCCACATTCCAGATTTTACCATAGGTCAATATCTCAGCAACGATGCGAGCAACATCGGGGAGCAGCGAGAGACTTTTCAATGAATACACTGCGCATACCACCGCTCAAGGATCTCCTATCCTCCATTCTAGATTGTTCAGAGGCCATACTGTCCTTGTCCTGGGGTAGGAGCAGCCGTCGATGTTCCACAACCAAGCATCATGTGCCCTGTGCTTTTCGACACGTGCATGCTCTTCTTTCTGCCACCTTATGGAAGACAGTTTCGCACTGAAACTAGTTGGTTGCCTCTCACGCGAGAACGCTATCGATACAGCCTTTGGCTGAATGTCTTCGTCGTCAGCTACACTCAGTGTGCTGCGCAGTCGGTGCTTCTAGCGCGTCCTCCTCCCGCGATACCCCCGACCTTTTGATTTCTACAGTCACCGAAGGTTTCTGCCGCGCACAATATATTGGAAAGACGGTCGTATGAGTTTGGGAGACCCTGCCTCCTATATTCAACTCCACTCAGAACACCCCTGTGTGGCCTCTTGGCTCCCAGCAGTGAAACAGCGCATTACAAAGTCCGCGTGTAGTCCCCTTGCCGTTCATCACACTCAAAAACCAAATACCGACAGTCAGAAACAGATTCACGAGTGTAGACTCGCTAGAGTTGCAAAAGACGATTTCCTCTCAGCATCGTGATGTCTGAAGACTAGATACCAGGTAGAACTTTCGCCGGTGTTCGATCCCGCTAGCTTTGAGCTACTGATAGGGTGCCCGTCAGAAATCATCCCGAACCAGCACCACCACCAACGACGAACAACCACCAGCTGTTCGGCAAGCAGGAGCGAGTAACGCGGCAAACTTGCACGAGAAAAACATGCACTGGCCAACCCCGTAATCATTTGACATATTCGCGAAGAATGCGACAGGAACGAGCCTTCCGCCTAACTCACCGTCGTGTGTGTTGCCGCCGTCCCGCCGCCCGTTGTTTCTGATGCGGAGGTTTTCCGTTGGCGCTTGGATGACGTTCTTGTGAGGCTGACAATCAAACACGATTTATCCCCAGGCGTGATGATATGAAACACCGGGGAGGGGATAGAACGATAAGAGTTTACAAGGTTCCCCTGCGGGAGTTAGGTGATTTGCCTCCCGGGGGCGACGCAAGCGGAAATGGCCGATCAATGTCATCGCTGTCGCATGTTTGGTCGGCACGACATTCGGCAGTGCCGGTTTGCGCGCAACCTACATACCAATTTGCCTGGATATTCATCATGTGCGGGGTATTTTGATTTCTCCCGCCGTGACTTTTCGCTTGTTCGCGAGTGTGTGCTTTAAGGCTAGCGTCGTCTTGGCTGCAGGTAGGTCCAACTGCTGTATTCCGCTGCGTTTGAGCCCTTACTTTTCTTGTGTGATCATGTTTCCCATGGTCTGTGGGACGTTTTCACGCAGCACCTACAACGGATCAAAAAGACGCTCAACGTACCCAAGAACAGTCACAGATGTGCGACCGTACCACAACTTCTAGATTTGAATTTTTCGATTTTTCGAAATTGAAATTCAAATCACCGCTGTCAGATGTGTGCGAGTGGACTGCTGTGTTTCGTGGTATGTTCCCATGAGCAGCATCAAGAGTCTTGGTCCCCGCTGCGGGTACGCATGCGCCAGTTACTGTGTGGCGGGTGTGTACCACAATCACACACAGCAGCTGTGCGGTGGGTGTGTCCACAACAATCACAGCAAGCAGCAGCTGTGTGGGAGCGTGGCGCGGGGCGCAGGGCAAAAACAGTTCTGTTTTCAGTTATTATCACGTTCGTGGAGCTTTTATGGTTTGGATTCCCAACCCCCTGAACAAAGAGCCAGTCCCAGAGACTTTAGGCGACCCGAACGCGCACCACCGGTGTCTCACGAGCCCCACGCGTAACGGGTAATATACCAACGGGTCCTCTGCGTGCCATGCGTACCCAAACCAACCCCGACGGCAACCCATACAGAAGAATAGTGGGTTTGTACAGCAGACACAGGTGCACACTGGGTTTTTGCAGCAGAGTCAGGCTTCGGTTGCGTTCCGGTGAATGTGTGTGTGCTGTCAGGCAAGAACCTGCAGTGTTGCGAGATGCCATGGAGCGTGTTTTGCATCGTGTTCCGAAATGTCGGCAGCTTGTTGCCGCCTTGGAGAGATTCGCGCCTTCCATGTGATTTCATCTGACGCTAGGTACTGTAGACTCGACGCTAGACGGGTGTGCCCCCCTGTGAACCCTCTAGAAGTAGTGGCTGTGCATGACGGTTAACGCGATGGTGCAATCGGCACTGTGCCAACGAGCGGGGCCGCAGATACTGGGCAGAAGATCCCGGGATAACGATTGTTGCACTTTCACAACAAAGCCGAAAGAGAAACCCTTAGGATCACAACTTCTCGCGGTTGATTCCCGCATTTCCTAATCCACACGAGGTTGATTCCCGCAGCTCGTGCGGTAGCTACACTCGAATACCTTTATCTCACATTCCTGATCTCACCTCTCTGTGTGGTTGGGTTGCCGGCTGCCCGCTGCTGTCCAGACGCTGTGCCGGCAGAGGGCCTTGGCCATACTCCCGAGCTTGCGCTTGCCTGGCCTCGCCTGAAGCGAGTCATCCGAACACTGCACAGACTGAGTCTCGTTGACGCCGCTAGCACCATCTCCAAAATACGAGTCTGGGGCTTCACAGAGGATTGATTCGACCTACATAAACATCGAGCAAACATCCAGTCGTCCGCAGTATCTGAACATGACAAAGGTTTCTAGCACGCGCTAGTAGGTGCCGGAGCGCCAAAGAAGACACAAGCTTGGATACTCAGATTGTCCCTACAGAGACAAACCCCAGTGTATGCAAAATGAGGGGGAGTTTGTCATGACATGCATTGGCTTGAAAGGGATGGATCCACCCTGTGGAAAACGTTGAACATGATTGTGTCGAGAAGAGCGGTCACCTTCAACGCGGGTCTATCTGTCGATGTTGCAATCTATGTTGAGGGTAGACTGTTGAGCAAACTTCACACGCTCTCAACCGCTAGCAGCTTGGGGCGATGGGTATCAAATGCGCCAAATCATAAAAAAATACCAATGACGTTCGCCTCACCCTCTCTGCTTGCCCATCCTCTTGCTCCTGCTCCTCCTCTTCTTCTTCCTCCTCCTGCTCCTCCTCCTCCTCCTTCTTCACCTGAATGTCATCTACTTCATGAGTCACCTGATAACGCCATCAACACAACACGATCATCGTTTTGGGTTTAACAAATCAAACAACGAATTGCCACAGTTCTGAAAGCTGGCAGTCAGCGGAAAGAAAAAGTTTTACCTTTTCGTACAAATCGAGTCGCGAAAAGCCTCAAGACAAGTAACCACTTTCCCGACTACGCGCTGCCTTCAACCGGGCTCAGCAGTCCATCATTAGCAGCGGCACGCGAGACTCACCTTGGCTGCCCCAGCAACATTCCCAACCTCGGTTTCCAAACCAGCAGATGACATCGAGCCTGCGCACAACATGAAACGGATTGCAACAAGCAAGGCACCGTGGTTCCGAATGTCGTGGAGGTTTGGTAAAGAGGTCATGTAGGTGACACGACAAAACCAGTTGATTGCATGTAGCACAGGCTATTTTTCAGCACCATGGCCAGACACCGTCCTCAGAATATTATTGTTGGTTCTCGGCCCCGTTCTCATCTGGAACCTTCCTGCCGCTGCTGCCGCCACAGGGAATCCTCTTGAACGGGGTGATAAAACAGCAGGCACAATTGGTAGTGCAAGGGGCGGACAGACCTTACTGATCGTTTTCCTTTCAGATCCGCCCAGCGGAAAAACATTCGTGAGATGGATATTTTGGAAAAAAGAAACGATTGCTGTGCAGACAACCTCAGAATGGTCGCAGAGGCGTGTGCACGGAAAAAAGGAAATTCGATATTGAGGGGCGTGAAACTGCGGGAGGCTGTCTGAGGAGCAATGTGCATACGTGCAAGCGTTAAAAAGGCAGGAGACTGGAGCCCACTTCACCAACTAGGCCCCGAACTACAAGCCAATACTTGTGCCCAACAGGCAGTAATTTCCACGCTGCTTGCCGATTCAACCCATGTTCAGTGCGTCGAGGTAGCAGGGCATGTCTGCCGAAGCTGTTGTCGGAAGGCATGCATTCCCCCGGAACAGAGAGAGGCGTCATTCTTAGCCTGGCTTGCCGAATGTGTGTATGTTATGTACCATAATATGTTTGAGGGAGAGACCGAGACGATTGAGGGGGCCGGGGCATGCCAGCGAAATATAGGCGAGACGGTGTGACCTATATGATGACACAGTACTCCTTCTAGCAGACTGTGGACAAGAGGAGAGCAGCGGCTGCATGTGTGACCACGCATACACATGTGCATGGGTTGGTTACGGTGGATTATTGCTTATCGCAAAGGGAGACAGAGCATCAGCAGAGCATGTATGCATGCGATAGACACACCCATAGAGAGGAGGCTGGTCTCTCCACCCGGTGAGAACAAGGAGATACATATATGAGAGACTCCAATGCCGCTGTCGCATGTGTTTCCTCGTGTGGTATGGGTTTTGTGCTGGGGTGCAACCACAATACAACAAGCAGCAGAGCAGCAGATAGGTAGAGGAGGTTCTGAGGTGAGAGCACACATACGCTGCTCTAAACACCAACCGATGTATGTCCAGCTCTACGGTCGAGCTGCTGTGCACTTCTGTACACTGTCGAATGGGTGTGTGCCCAGTGTGCGACTCTACACCACGCACTGTTGTTTGAACAAGCGGGGCTCTTTTTTTTACCCGGAACGTCGGACGGGTACGCAACAGGCTACTGCAGGAACAGTCGTTCTTCAGGTTGAAAGGAAAAAAAAAAAAATAATGTAGCTTTTTACAAGCCGGCGCGAAACCCGACCGTATTTCCCTTCATCCGAGGAGGGGAAACAGGCTCTGAATATCGGCCTGTTCCAACGCGATGCAGGGGCCCAAGTTTGATTTCCCGGGGCTCTCAACAACCTCCTGCTCGACCCAAACAAGACCTTTAGAGCACCCATTGACGATCTGTTGGTTTCTGAGGAAGTAAGGCACCCTTCGTCACACCGGTCTGGTCGTGCTCCGACAACAGATGGCCGCGGAAAGTAGGCGCCTGTGCCCAAAGTTCGTAGGAGATACCTCACCCTGCCCCCCAGTGTTTATCGAGGGAAAGCGGGAGCGAAATAGCGGAGATCTCACGCACGCGATTTGAACCAGGAGAAGCAACAAAACTAACATCAGGGCGTGTCCTCAGCTTCAAACGCAACAGACCCGAGGCCAGCTTTCAAGAGTAGCAGGGGCCGAGCCAATACGACCTGCGCGCCGTGGATATAGTCATGCGCCACGTGTAACCTTGCGGGTTGATTCTTGATGTTGTGTGGTTCTAACTGACTGCTCAACGGCAGAGCGATGAGATCTCACGTTCACCTTACACACCTTCCGAAGCCGAGAGCACACCTACCATCGAGAGAAACCTCCGAGGGCATGAGGGTCTACTGCTGTGCGTTCTCAGGAAGGTTGCTCGTGATCGGTTCAGGCTGCGTATTTGCGCCGCGCTACTGACTGCCTTCGCGAAGCCGACTACCCTGCCTGCAGTTGATGCGGCTGGGTCTCTATTCGTGAAATTCGTGTGCGTCAATCACTTGTTGTGGTGCACGGGAAATATCGTAGACCGCTTGCTTTCAGTCGGCGGGGAATTCGGCAGGGTTGAAACTATTGAGTGTAGCGGTAAGTTGCTAGCCTGCCGCACCTACTCATGTCTACACTGCTACTGGTGCTCACCGGCGGTGTGATACGTATGCTCGCTGACAGGTAAATGCGTTCCTCCTCCCGGTGTGCGTGGTTTCGTCCGCGCACGGCGGAAAGACTTTTGGTGCTTCGTGAGGTGTGTGGCATCAAGGGAAAAGAAAGCACCCGTGAAAACGTTGCTCACGGGAGCTGCACACATCCTCGTCCCGCCCGTCGCACGCCTGTCCCTTGTGGACCTACCAGTACATCACAAGTATTCCACGCTGCTGTGTGTGGGCATTCGCGCATCAGCATCGCAGATAGACAGACTAGTGCAGGGTAACGAGTCGGCTACCCCACGGCTCAATACCCCTTTTTATCTAGTAATAGCTTACGACGGATCACCCTGCCCGTAGCCATCACACGCACTCCACCGATCTGCACGACAAAATCGCTAAGAGAAAAACTAGGTGAATTGATATACAGCATACCACAGCACGCCAGTACACCAAGCGTTCAGGATCGATCGCGAAGCAGTCAGTCAAGGGTATGCCTGTTTCCCTCACGACCGGCGGGTTATTTCTGACTCCAAGATTGCTGCTGCAGCTATGGTTGTCGTTGCTGCTTCGACTGGTGCCTTTGCAGCTGGTGATGATGCGGCGGCCGCTGCTGCGGTTCCAGAGATTGTTAAAAACATTGGTACAAGTTACTGGAGCAGTAGTCTAGTCTCTTCTAGACTAACTGTGGCAGGTTGGCCCCCGCCCCCCCGGGTACGAGAATTTTTACACGAACGGTCACCCCCCCTGGATTATGAGCACTCGAAGGCGTACCACAGTAGGCTAATCTACATATCATGCACCCGTGGCACAGTACCCTAACGCTGCGTTTCCCGTATGAAGGGCGGTAATAACTCACAAATAAAACACAAACATACATACATACATACATACATACATACATACATACATACATACATACAGATCGGTTTGTGTACCTCGGACGTACCATCTGCGCGGATGGGAAGGTCGACCGGGAGATCACGAGCCGCATCTGCCGAGCATGGAAGCGCTACCGCCGGAACAGCACTTCGATGTACGACAGGAAACGGGCCAACCGCCAGCTCAAGATCCGACTACTCCAGGCTGAAGTGGTGCAGACCCTCCTAGACGGGTGCGCCTCGTGGAGCCTGGCAGCGGAGCACTACACCAAGCTGAATGGGACCCACCGCCAGTTCCTGACACGGTGTATCGGCTGGAGCAAGCGGAAGCGCTCAGACCGACCCCTGTCCTACGCCCAGGCCCTCATCCAGGCCGGCTGCGAGGAAACCATCGAGGCCACCGTGCGCAAACGGAGGCTGTGTTTTGCGGGCTTCGTTAT